>VZTO01009666.1:49777-153593 GCA_013400615.1 Syrrhaptes paradoxus | reverse complement strand
AGGAGAAAGTTTTTCACCCAAAGGGTGGTGGCACACTGGAACAGGTTGCCCAGGGAGGTCATGGATGCCCCATCCCTGGTGGCATTCAAGGCCAGGCTGGATGTGGCTCTGAGCAGCCTGGTTTAGTGGTTGGCAGCCCTGCATATGGTGGGGGGGTTGAAACTAGATGATCACTATGGTCCTTTTCAGCCCAGGCCATTCTATGATTCTATGATTTTAGAAACAGCGAAATGAATTGCCAGCCCAGTTGATCCTCCGATTAAATCTTTGTATGCATGTGTGTTTTCAGATATTTCTTCAGAATCCAAGAACAAAAAGCATAGAATCATAGAATCATAGAATGGTTTGGGTTGGAAAAATAACAGTAGCTAATTATATTTACTCCTAGGTTCTGTTGTTTTTCAAACCTGCAGAAATGATGAGGATTAGGTAAGTGATCAGATATGATGCAACCTGAACTGAGATCAAACAAATCCTAAGACACTTTGGTTTATGAGGAGGATCTTGGGCTATTAATGTAAGGACATAACTAGGAAGCAGAAATTCAAAATGCCTGACATACCTTGGCACCATATCCAAACCAAAACCAGCACCCATCATCTGCAAATCTGAAAGGTCAAATGTGGTTTGCTTCTTTCAGAGAAGCTCCACTTTTAATTTCTATTAAGTTCTTTTAACGAGTTAAAAATACTTCAGTTAGTAATATCTTGTTGTTTGTCATAATATCTAATCCCACATTTTTCTTAGATGCACTGTTTGTTAAACTATATGGGCCTAAATGTGACTTTTCATCATCAGCATTAGCCAAAGTGTTAGAGCAGATAGTAAAGGTCTCGTAACCATAGGGAAATGGTATGTTACTGAAGACTATCAGTTAGGATTATTCCTCTGGCAACAAGTAAATTAATGTTGCAGAAGTCCTCAGTGAAAGTGGTATTTAGTATGGGATTCTGCGTGACCTGGCTGACCCATCAAATAAACAGCAGCCCAAGCAGCCCTGATGCACTACGTGTATCACAGTTTCTTAAGTCTGCCTAAGACTAGGGAGCAGAACACTGATTAATTTATTATTAATTAATGTAAACATTTTTTTATTTATTGTGTGACAACAGTGTATGTGGCATTTGAAAAAGCATAGAGAAAAGTGACTTCCTTGCTCTAGGGAATGATATGTAATTAATATGAAGGGTCTGCTTTGTATCTTCGAAACCAGACACAGAATGATGGCTGCAAACCCTGGCCAACTGTGAAGCTGTAATGTAACCTAAGCAGAAATGGGATTACATTTTGTGGTCTTCTTGTTACTGACGCACAACTTGAGGATTTTACACTGAATGATAATTGTATCACACAGAGACACACCACCATTCTGAGATGCCACGGCAACACAGAGGTATCCATATTAGTTGTGTAGTTTCTGTGAGAGCTGGGGGCAGCTATGTTGCTGGCAATCCTTCGCAGCATGTACTTCAATAGAAACACTGAAACTGAAACAGAGGGAGAAAAATCATATGAAACAGAAAAAATATTAACTAGTCTACTAGATGTGGAAAAGGTAGAGGCATCGATTTAGAGGACCATCTTACTGCTGCTTCATCCAACATGTCAGTATCTGCTGGGTCAGGACTTAATTTTTTTTTTCCTGAGTGAATAACCATCTCAAGCAGTTGTATGGGTTGTTATAATTCAGGAGAGAAAACCTAGGTATTCAGGTTGTGTTACAGCATAGTTTTCTGGTTTAACACCTTGCCCCAGGATTTGTAGGAATACGTAAAGCACAATAAAACTATTGAGGAGAGGTGAATCAGTGCTGAAATAATCAGTCTTATTTTTTCTCTGGGATTTTATTTGATTTCAGTTCTCTCAAGTGAGTTTAAAGGAAAGAGAAACTAATCTTGGTATTGCTGGACAGATCTGCATTGACAAGACTGGAAAAGCAACTTCTTGTACCCTCAGTGTAGGTCCGGGACTGGCAACCACTAACCTTACCTGTGTCAGTGCTCCCCAGGAGAGGCGGAGCATGGAGAGAGATTTTGGGGGTTCTGATGCCTGTTTCCCGAGTGACTCCTTTGGGTGTAGGTAGCAAGGTTGTGAGGAGTCTGAGGGGAAGTGGAGGGTAGGGAGAAGGGGCTGGAGGGGTGGCCTCCATGAGAAGAGTTCAGGGATAGCCCCAGGCTGGACACAGCCAGTTCCAGCCAGCTCCAGAGGACCCACTGGAGGGCATGGCTGAGCCCCTCAGCCACGATGAAGCCTCAGGGAAGGCCGATTTAAGAAAGGGAAAAGCATTGCCCTACATTGAGTGAGGGGGGGAAAAGTGTGAAACAACAGGGGAAGACGAAGGTGAGAGAAGAAGAGGAGGATGCGTTGCAGGTGCTGGAGCAGAGATTCTTCTGCAGGCCCTGGATAAGGCCATGGTGGAACAGGTATCTGCGTGGCAGGATGTGGAGGACTTCACCTTGGAGAGGTTGATGTGCACTAAAGGAATCTACAGGCCGTGGAGAGCCCATAGATATTTCCTGAAGGACTGCAGCCCCTGGGAAGGACCCATGCTGAAGCAGGGGAAAAGTGTGAGAAGGAAGGAGCTGCAGAGAGGAACTGGTATGGGCTGATGCGATAGCCCCCATTCCCTAGCCCCCTGCACCCCTCGGGTGGGAGTGGTGGGTGACGACTTGGGAGTGGAGGAGTGGAGCCTAGGGAAAAACAGGGCTTGGGGGGCAGGTGCCATTTCAATTTGTCTTTGTTTCTCACCATCTGAATCTACTTTAATTGGCAATAAATTAAATTAATTTTCCCCAAGCTGAGCTTGTTTTGCCCACAACAGTAATTGTTAAGTGATCACTCTGTCTTTACGTAAACCCAAGAGCTTTTTCACTGTATTTTCTCCTCTGTTCTGTTGGCCAGAGAGAGTGAGAGCGACTGGGTGTGTGTCTGGCTGCTGACCAAGGTCGACCCACCCCAGTGAGGCTAGACAGGATTATTCCAAATGAGCTTTCCAAACAATCAGGAGGTAATGACTCAAGGTGGATCATTTTTAGGGATATCTGGTATTAGAATGGATAGGTGTGGACTGCAGCTGATACTTGGTAAAAAAAGAAAGGCTGTAAAATGAAACTTCTTCTCTAAAGTAACAAGTGATAGGACAAGAGGAAATGGCCTCAAGGCTGGGGGAGGTTTAGGCTAAATATTAGAAAAAATGAGAGAGTGATCAGGCATTGGAACAGGCTGCCCAGGGAAGTGGTGGAGTCACCATCCCTGGAGGTGTTCAAGAAACATGTAGATGTGGTGCTTAGGGACATGGTTTAGTGAGTTAGGTGGTGTAGATTGACGGTTGGACTTGATGATCCTTGTGGTCTTTTCCAACCTTAATGATTCTATGATTCTATGATTCTCTCCATTTGAAGCAGTGAGTCACTCCAGAGATACTTATCCTGAACTTTTCCTAAAAAGGACCGATGAAAATATATCATGAAAAGTGCATTATGCCTAGTTTAAAGCCACTGTAGTTTGTGTGCACCTGAACTAAGATCAGGAGCATGAGGAATTATATTTGGGCAACATTAAGAGTGCCTTGGCTTTGCTAATATGTTTGTGTACCAGAGAGATTGCAGGTATCAGAAATTTTCATTGTCTGTGCTCATAACTTATGACTAAAACTTGAGTTTTAATGAATTCCAAGGATGTCTCCTTGCTTCTAGTGACTTAAAAGTGAAAGATACTTGGTCCAAAAATTGCTTAGAGAGCCTGTGGATGTGACAGGCTGTCCATCCAAGAGTGTTAAAAGAAGAGAGGAAAAACTTTATTGAAAAGATATGCTCTAAATGTAGTCACAGAAAATGTAGGTTCTTTCTTTAAAAAAAAAAGGGGGGGGAGGGTTGTGGCATTTCACAACACACTGGTTGTACAGATGTTATTTGTTGTTCCTAGTGGAGTTTGAAAAAAAAATAAAAGAAGCTACTACAGCATTTGGGTTGTTTAATCATTCTGAGATAATCTGTGAAGAGAAAACACATTCTGTCCTTAGATTGCAAAGGTTTCAAGAAATGTCTTACTGGGCTGCTAGCAGATGGGGGAAGAGCAAGCTGTCATTTGCAGGATGTTGAAAACTGTCTACCATAAAATGTTGTGTTCTGGAGGTTATGTTCCTTTTCCACCATTGCTAACATGATCCGAGTTTGAAACAATCCAGTTGTTCGGTAAAAGTACTTTCTGCAAAAGGAGGCTTGTAAGCATGAAGAGTGAATGGCAATGGGATGGAATCTCTTCAGAGGTTCATTTTTTTCTGGAGCCACTTTTGGAGCACCCAGATGGAGCCTTGTGTGAATGACATCTCAAGACAAACCTGTTTAAACTTTTAAAAAAGATTTACTTCAGGAGATAAGTAAAAGGTCAGAAGATATTATGTGCAGGGAATGTTAACTTGGGACCATTTTATCTTAGTAATTACTGATTTCAACCCTGTGACTTGGAATTAAAAAGCTTTGTTTCCCATTGTGAGCCCTCTGAGCTTCAGACACTGACAGTAGGGCAACACCAGGCTCCTTTCTGCCTGGAAAACTGCTGGACCTCCTCTTCCATGATTTCACTGAAAAATGGGAAAACCTTGTTTTAATCATTGGGGTTGTAGACCTTAAAAAGGAAGCGTAACTCATCACAATGGAAATCTGAAGGGCTTTGGAAATGTAAAGAACCACAATTCCTTTGTCAGGGGCAAGACAGGTTGTGTTATTTACCTCTAGATTTTTTTGTGGGTCTTCAGACTGTACAGCAGGCCAGTAGTGGTTTTGGCCTGCTTCTCAAATTTGTGAGGTGGATGTTAGTTCTTCCTTCTTTAAGTGCAAGTTAGAGGACAGGGTTAGACATTAAGGTGACTGTCAGGATTCAGTGGAGACACCTGCAGAAATCTGTCTTTTCTTGTCTCTTCTACCTTCAGTGAAAGGGCCTTGGGGAGGAGGCAGCAAACTGGTTAGAAAGGCCCAGGTTCATGTCTTCAAAACTTACTTCTGGAGGCCAGTCAAAGAGTATTTATGGAAGCCTGGCAGTACTTTCTCTTCCTGTAACCAAATAAATTAAATTACCCCACCCCATTACTGGAATGAAATGTTAATCTTCACAGCAGATTCATTTTTAGGTAAGAACTGTGATGTTTGTTTGTACATGATGCTTAGCACCTGTAAGTCATTTGTCTTGCTGATTACGCTTGCAAGTAAACTGGAATGGTCCAATTCCTTGTAGTAAGTAATGAGCTCCATTGCTCAAGAACAAAATAAGAGATATGCAGTGAGTTATTACAGAACTTGAAAATTCGGTAAGGGAAAGCTCATCTGTACATGACGCAAGATTGATTTCATTAATCACATTCTTCCATTAATGTAGTTTCCTAAATTTTGGCTTGTTCATTCAGGTTTTTTCGGTACTGTATTACCTACCAGATTGCAGTATCAAAAACTTGGATTGTTATTGTTAGTACTGCTACTATTTCAAGAATAGTGTAGGGCTTTAAGTACTTAGTTAATTAAGCCAGAATAGGTCTGAAGAAGTGAGAGATTCCTTTTCTTGGCAGGAGAAGTAAGGGTAGGGTAAGACACACCTAAAATCAAACAGTTTTAATTTCTTTTTGTAAACATCGCGTGAAGAACATTGAATCCCTTAAGAGTACAGAACGGAAAAGGTACATGTGGAAAATTTACTGGGGTCTAAAGAACACATCAAAGGGGTCCATTTTTGTGTATATTTTGAAAACAGCTGTCTCTGCGCATTTCGGATGATTCTCAGAGTGATGTTGTCATGGTGCATGCATTCTGCCCAGAGCAAAAAAAAAGAAGATTCAAGCCCTCAAAGACTTGCTCACTTGTAATCCTATTTACAGCCATTTAAGATCAAGTGTGAAGTTTAATATTAAAGTAAATATTGTTAACCTTAGAAAGAAAACAGCATGAGAGTGATTGAGCTTTTTCCCCTCAGGAGAGTGGATAGGAGGAGAGAGAAAAATCTTGAATAAAATAATTAAGAGAATTAATTGTTTCCTTTTTACCTATCCAAGCATTGTATTCTATGTTTCTGAACACTGAGCATTACATGTCCTCTGGAGGAACAGTCCTCAGAATTCAGATTTTAGGTTGTTGAGAAATGCTGCATTTGTATATGTGGGGAGGTGAACTTAGAAAGAGTGATGACAGGAAACCATTCCGAGGCACGCAGGTTCTGTGCCACAGTGAAACACATGCAGGTGGTTGCTGAGAATGTTACAAATACCTGTATGAAGCAGCCTGGCATCTCATGCTTAGTTTCTGAATGTCACGAGGTGCATCATTTGGAATTGGTGCACTCTGTTCAGGTCTGTTTGGGAGCATAAAAGAGATTGGGGTTTACAGAGGGAGAGACCTGAGCCCATCCAGATTTTCGTCCCAAGCTGTAGCCTCTCAAATTGTAGAAGCAGTAAGTTCACTTTCTACTTCTTCTGTCTCTAAAGATTTCCAGAAATCCGTGGTGGAATACCTAGACTTGTCCCCTGTGAACTAAAGGTATAGTAAGTATAATAGAGCAGGTGTGTTTCTGTCCTTCATCAGTTCTCCTAAATACAAGAACCAAGAATATATCCAGGGAAATTGAAAAGCAGTTCCCTGAGAGACCAGAACTGTCATCTTTGGAACTTGTTGATGTTGGTGTGAGGTAAAAAACAAGTCACAAAGTTTCAAAAAGTGCATTTAGGTTCCAGTTTGATGTTTAACTGATAAAATAATTTGACTGATAAAAGCATTTATTTGACTTTATTTTCATCCCTTTACCATCATTCAAATAGTTGACTTCTGTCTTTTGTGGTCAGTGTTACAACAGATAATGTGTTTAAAATCCAGCCAACAAGCTGAAAATCAGAAACACGTTCTTTTTAGGGCTTTTCTAACATAGTTGTTTAAGGGTCCCATGGCCCTTTTCAAATATCTAAATGAAACCAGTTTCATTTATTTTGATATTATTGTTTTATGATTTCATTTTATTAATCAATACTTAACATTTTTTAAAGTGAAGAGGTATTTTTTTCATGTCTTTCATATTATATTCTTTTCACCTCTTATTTTACTTTTTAATATTTCCTACCTCTTCCTTGCACTTTGACTCCTTTTTTATTTGCTTTCTGTGCTGTCTCTTATGATGCCTGTAGGTAGTATTCAAGATAGAAGGTGCAAGCACTTAATATTTTTGTTAAATTTTATGCATATCATTCTTCAGAGATGTAAAAAAAAGTGTTTGGCTGTTGAAGCTCTTGGATAAAAGTGAAAGTGACATACATATTTCATGCATCACATAAACCTGTTTTGCATGCCACTGTCATCTTGCCTGAAGTTGTGCAAGATTAGATTCAAGCCATGCAAAACAAACAAACAGGACAGGTATATTGCTGCCACTTTGAACTGTGTGTATCACATTGACTCTTCTGTCAGATATGTTTAAACTGGAAAATAACCAGTGGATGTGAATCATGCTCCCATAGAAGGTCTCAGACGCCTCCCAACCGTACTCAGTAGCTGCGATAGCATTTAGTGTTAAGTAGCATTGACCAGTCTCTACAGCCTACCCACTCTGTTGTTAATAGAATTGTTGAAAATGAGTAATTCCTTAGATCTTGGATTTATTTAAAATTTGTGTCTTTTCTATTACATCCTGAACCTCCTCCTCCTCCTTGTCAGCTCTCAATGCAATTGCTGACACCCTGGCTGGAGCTACCCCTGCGGGAGGGATCTCTCCAGCAGACAGCTCTCCCTGAACGTATTATTCAGTCCTTCAGTAACGTGTAGCTGTATTTTGAGCTTGCAAACCTTCTCATACATATAGGTATTTGTATAATTCTTTATTTTTAAGTTACCAGTATAAGTTTTTTTTAAAAGAGAAAGATGAGGTCTTTGGATTTAGCTTCCCTAATGTACTGGTATTTTTTTTCTGCATTTGGAGGATACTTTGTCTGCTTCCGTGTAGATATTTTTAGTATGACTGGGGACCCTGTGGGTCATTGTGGCATATTTCCTCACCTTAATCTGCTGTTACTTATGCTAATGAAGCTTGTGGCTCCAGGTTTGTACTTCATTTTGGCATATCGCCACTTCTGCAGCAGAAGCCAAAGGTGACTTTATCCACTCCACCGGAGATGTTCTTTAAGTAGATTTTGCTTTTCCAGTGACGCAGCCCAAAAACTCTGCAAGTGAGCCAATTATGCCTGTCTTAATCTCCTTGTAGGAACATGGGTTCACAGCGTCTGATTTATTCTCTTTACTGTGTGGTGAAATTCCAGAAGAGTAGAAATTTGTTTTTCATTCAGAGACTTTGGAAGTTTGGGGAAACTGAAACAGGGAAACATTGATACGAACTAACCTATGCGTGCACACATGTATTCCCTCTCTAATGAGATAATTGTGTTTCACATCACACAAGAGTCTTATCTCTGAAGGACTCTAGGTAGTTTGCAAACATGGGTGAATTTTGAGTGTAACGATACACAGAAGGGTGTGTACATTATTATCCCTCTTCCAGAAATGGAAATAGCACAAGGGAGATTTAGTGAGCCAATAGTCATTGAAGAAATCTGTCTCAGAGGAACAGAATTTTTGTCTGATTTTGCATCTTCTTGTTTCCTTCTAGAATACTCTGCTAAAGAGGGAGAGGAATTAGATTTGGAAACTGCTTCTTCTTGTGCCTACTTCATATGCCTTTGCTGACCCTGTGAACAGAAACTAACTAGAGCCTTACTAAATTGTTCAGCTTTTGCCTGTGCTTGGATTTCATTAATATCATAAAATGTAGCTCATATTTTCTAAGTTCAGATGGGCCTTGTGTGCCTCACTGTCATTCTTCTGAAGTGATGGAAAGGGAAATGCCATGTTCCTGTAAGCTAAAGCCAATCAAAACCTAGGTTTTTTTTGAGTCTGGTTTTTGCTCAAACTTTTGCATCTTCTGAACTAAAGGATATGCTTAACCCTCTGAACAAGAACTTTCACTTCAATCTTTTCTTAGACCTCCACATGTCATACTCTGGCTTTTTACAAGGAGCAATTCAAGATTTTAGTCTTGATCGGCCTTTTACAAGTACACAGAAAACTGCAGTGTCCCCAGGCATACTCATCTTCCTCTCCTGTTTTCTCTCTCTCTCCAGTTTACCTGTCTGTCCATTTCAGAGGAATTCAGGAAGGCAAAGTCTGAGATTTTTTGGTATCCCAAGAAAAGGATTCCTCATTCGCTTATTTCTGAGCCTGAGCTTTGCATGGTTGTCTTCATCGAAAGCAGGGACAAAGGTGATATTTGTCTTCTCCTACTCAAAGCAGCAGGAGACCAGATGTTAGTAGGAATGGTGCTAATAATCTGCAGTAGGAACAGAAGTTCCTCTACCAGGAAAGATCCCCAGCTAAACATGTTTTCAAATGCTTTAGGGCACACCTACAGTGTGCAGTGAAGAGAGCCATGCCAGCTCCCATGAGACAAATCTGGAAGCTGTTTAGCTAAGTTGCACAGGGGAATGATGAAGTTTCCAGGGCTGCAGACTCCTGAAAGGTGCTACATCCTAAGGATTTGTCAAATAATCAAAGGAAATAAGAGGGGGGAAAAAAGATCCCAAGAAAATGCTGTGGAAATTTAATCAAAACGTGTGTCTGTGTAGGTACATACACATGTACATAAACACATGTTAACAAACAGAGAAATATTGCCAAACAANTCTGCATTTGGAGGATACTTTGTCTGCTTCCGTGTAGATATTTTTAGTATGACTGGGGACCCTGTGGGTCATTGTGGCATATTTCCTCACCTTAATCTGCTGTTACTTATGCTAATGAAGCTTGTGGCTCCAGGTTTGTACTTCATTTTGGCATATCGCCACTTCTGCAGCAGAAGCCAAAGGTGACTTTATCCACTCCACCGGAGATGTTCTTTAAGTAGATTTTGCTTTTCCAGTGACGCAGCCCAAAAACTCTGCAAGTGAGCCAATTATGCCTGTCTTAATCTCCTTGTAGGAACATGGGTTCACAGCGTCTGATTTATTCTCTTTACTGTGTGGTGAAATTCCAGAAGAGTAGAAATTTGTTTTTCATTCGGAGACTTTGGAAGTTTGGGGAAACTGAAACAGGGAAACATTGATACGAACTAACCTATGCGTGCACACATGTATTCCCTCTCTAATGAGATAATTGTGTTTCACATCACACAAGAGTCTCATCTCTGAAGGACTCTAGGTAGTCTGCAAACATGGGTGAATTTTGAGTGTAACGATACACAGAAGGGTGTGTACATTATTATCCCTCTTCCAGAAATGGAAATAGCACAAGGGAGATTTAGTGAGCCAATAGTCATTGAAGAAATCTGTCTCAGAGGAACAGAATTTTTGTCTGATTTTGCATCTTCTTGTTTCCTTCTAGAATACTCTGCTAAAGAGGGAGAGGAATTAGATTTGGAAACTGCTTCTTCTTGTGCCTACTTCATATGCCTTTGCTGACCCTGTGAACAGAAACTAACTAGAGCCTTACTAAATTGTTCAGCTTTTGCCTGTGCTTGGATTTCATTAATATCATAAAATGTAGCTCATATTTTCTAAGTTCAGATGGGCCTTGTGTTCCTCACTGTCATTCTTCTGAAGTGATGGAAAGGGAAATGCCATGTTCCTGTAAGCTAAAGCCAATCAAAACCTAGGTTTTTTTTGAGTCTGGTTTTTGCTCAAACTTTTGCATCTTCTGAACTAAAGGATATGCTTAACCCTCTGAACAAGAACTTTCACTTCAATCTTTTCTTAGACCTCCACATGTCATACTCTGGCTTTTTACAAGGAGCAGTTCAAGATTTTAGTCTTGATCGGCCTTTTACAAGTACACAGAAAACTGCAGTGTCCCCAGGCATACTCATCTTCCTCTCCTGTTTTCTCTCTCTCTCCAGTTTACCTGTCTGTCCATTTCAGAGGAATTCAGGAAGGCAAAGTCTGAGATTTTTTGGTATCCCAAGAAAAGGATTCCTCATTCGCTTATTTCTGAGCCTGAGCTTTGCATGGTTGTCTTCATCGAAAGCAGGGACAAAGGTGATATTTGTCTTCTCCTACTCAAAGCAGCAGGAGACCAGATGTTAGTAGGAATGGTGCTAATAATCTGCAGTAGGAACAGAAGTTCCTCTACCAGGAAAGATCCCCAGCTAAACATGTTTTCAAATGCTTTAGGGCACACCTACAGTGTGCAGTGAAGAGAGCCATGCCAGCTCCCATGAGACAAATCTGGAAGCTGTTTAGCTAAGTTGCACAGGGGAATGATGAAGTTTCCAGGGCTGCAGACTCCTGAAAGGTGCTACATCCTAAGGATTTGTCAAATAATCAAAGGAAATAAGAGGGGGGAAAAAAAGATCCCAAGAAAATGCTGTGGAAATTTAATCAAAACGTGTGTCTGTGTAGGTACATACACATGTACATAAACACATGTTAACAAACAGAGAAATATTGCCAACCAACTATATTCATAGTACTCTCTATCCACTTCCTGCCTGCAATGTGGTGACCTTGTAAAGATTTTAATTTAGCATGAGTCTAAAAAATTAACTGGAAAGCTATAATCGCAGGTCTATGAATAAATACAGCTTTTTGTACAATATAGTTCTTAACTTCTGCTGTTGTCCTTAAGTTGCAAGTAAACAAAAGTGACTCCCTTTAAGCTCAATTTCTCCCCAAATTGGCAACATTCACAAGTGCAGGAACAGAACTGAAAGTGTTTATGGCAGTCATGGTAATTATGGAACACAAGATTAACCTAGCCAGGGAAGATAAATATCTTGGTATTCACTGCGGTGATAAACTGACTTTGGAATGCAGCCTGACAGAGTGGCAGATGAAATTTGATTTTTCTAGCTATACATAGCTCACAACAGGCCACTGTAATATTTTTTGAATCTAAATGTTCTGAGAACCTCATGTTGTTTTTGTAGCATGGGTAGTTATTCTTTTATAATATTTTATGGAAAAAGTCTATAGCTTTAGTGATAAAAATAGGTGAAAGTCCTTGGAAGATACTGAAAATAAGAAACCAGCTTAAACTGTTGAATGTGGTTTCTGGCTTAACTGTGAATTAGATCTTTCTCACAGGCCACGTATTCCAGGTCGGTCTGGCTGTATAATTGAGTTTCATTGGTATTGTCTAGCATGTTCTGTCTTAGTAAAAAGTAAATAAAATTCTTCTAGGGGTTTGTCTCAGCTGTGCTTGACTGCCACAAAACCAGGCTAAATGTATATAATTTGTGAAAGAAAAATACTGTTATATTTTCCCTAAATTGTAGAGGCAAGGAAGGTGGTATGATGATGGAGAAATCAGAACAGCTAATAAATATTTGCTGTTCTGGTTCTCTGTGTCACTGAAGTACTGTTGACAAATACCTGCTCTCTGTTAAGTTCCAGTGATGTCTTCTATACATGCAGGGAATTTTCACAGCAATGTTCATTCATTTTCTTAAGTAAATACTTCAACAGGTTCCCCTCCAAGGAAAATCTTCAGCAATTTCAGTAAGTCGTGGAATCTTTTCTTCAAGTCTTCAGCATCCAGTCATCAACATTTGCAGAGAGTCTCTGGTGCTGAATTTGTCTTCTGTAATGCACTCTTTTCTTTTACCTTCAGAGATTAGAGGCACACAGATGTGCAGTGTAAGTGCAAGTAAGGGTCTCATGGCAGCACTGTGTTCTTTTCCTGAGCTCTGTCAGCCTCTTTCTCTGCGAGTCAGAGAGTTTAAGACCAGGGAGGACCATTAGATCGTTCAGTCTGACCTCCTGTAAACAGCAGACCATTATGTTTGACATAGGTACTCCTTTGTTGGTCTCTAACTTCTGTTTGGCTAAAGTGTAGCCCTTGGAAAGACACCCAGGAAGACAACAACAAATGCAGTATCCACTATTACTCTTGGCAGTGTGGTTGCACCAGTTAATTGCCCTTTCTAAACAGATACGCCTTCCATAGCTGAAAGCTTGCCTCAGTCTTTCAGCTCAGTCAGCTGGCACATTATGCTACCTGTCACTACAAAACTTCCTATTCTTAATTTTTAGCTTGACTTTGCTTGGCTTCGTCCATCCACTGACTTTGTCAATTGATGTGTTGATTGAGGACTGTGATTTCTCCATGTCCCTGGACATTATTTTTCTGCGGTGTCTCCATGAGTATATTTCCCAAGTGTTTGTCTTCACTTTACAAATGTGTATTTCCCTAGTTTCCACCCCTATAGAGCAGATTGCTTCTCCTCCCCTTGCATTCACTGTGTGTCGGCTACACAGTGAGTAGCGCCTTACACCTCCTCTTCAGCTGTACATAAATACACTACTCTGCCACTCACGAACTTAGTCCTATGGTGGCATACCAACACTTCTAATTATAATAAAATTAAGGACCTGGTATTTGAGACATGCTTTTGTAACTGGTACTTGAAAATATTTTTTCGTCAGGTAACTGTGACCTGTTAGTGACTGAAATGGTTAGAAACAATTCCTTTCAGTGGCTGCATTTTCTTTTGAAGAGAGAAGGCAATGGAAGGGTTTATGATGACAGAAAATCTGAATTATCCTATTTCTTAATGAAGGTTACAATTCCTAAAAAGAAAAGCAAATGTTATAATTTGGAAAGTTATGCTTGAGTTATTGGTCTTGGATTAACAGCCCTGTTGTCTTTCCGGCCTCTTCCAGTGTTTATCTGCACCTCAGCCTAATGCTCCTCCACCTTTTGAGGTATAACCGAGTCATTGTGCTCTTGAACTTCATTTATACACACACAGACTAATCTGGCAAACCTCTTATATTGGTATTTTCCCTTCATTCAATGAATTACGCATTGCTTTTTTAATTTCTTACTGCTACAATCATTGTAGAAGAATAGTTTTTGAAATAGTTTCCTGCAGAAGATGATCCATTTTGAAGCACTGTGTGTATCACTCACTACTGTTGGCCACTGCTCTCTCTGCATCTTTGTTCCAGTTCATTGTTTTTGCCACATCCCAATGGAAAGTGAAAGATGAGAAGTGTGTGGGTAGTCTGTTTTGGACATAGACATGCTTAATGTATCTAAGTTTATTTTACCATCCTGGCATATATTTCAAATAAGTAAATGCATTAATGGTTATAGCTCTATTAATAATTAAAAGTATATTACTGTTACTATAATATACAGCTTTGTTGACTAGTATTTCTGTTAATGGGCACTTACTTTAAGGAAAAGATCAGCAAATTATTTCACTGATTTCTGAGAGCTTATGGACTAATGGAGTTAACAGCACTACTGTTTGCTTTCCTTCTCCTAGAATTTGTTTTGATGCCGGTTACTGCCCTGAACAGAGTTTTGAGACCAAAGTTCACTTGCTGCTGCTCAGAGTTCATGTTGAATCTCAATTCAGCAAAACTCCTGAGTATTTGAAAACTCAGGGTATGCACTGAGCTTTGACTTGAGTGCGTAATTTTTTTAGGCAGGAATTTTTGTGCTGAGGCAGTTAGGTTCGTGGAGTTTAGAAACCCTACAAGACAGAGATTTTCTTCTCAGAAGCTATAAGCTGTAAAGCATCCAATTTGTCAATCATTTTTTATTCATGCTCTCAACTGGCCGAATAATTGTCATGTCTCTTCTATATTATCTGTGTCATAATGCAGTATGTAGTGTAGCATGCTTTGATACGACGGTCAAAATGTAGTCAAAAATTATTTAAGTTTTCAAGATGGTCGAAAGTGTTAGCAGAGTCCTTTGTTCGTCCCTTAAAGTATGTGTATGGGAAGTCCTTTTGTTTTAAAAATACTTGCCCAAATTGTGTTCTCGGTAATGAGGGTGTCACCTCAGCGAGGTTTCAGCTGTGAAACTCAGCAAAGGGTTGGGCCACATTATCACAGAAGCAGCTCATCAAGTTCCTAGAAGGGATTTAAATCTTATTAGTGTGGATACTGTGTGATACTGAAGCTGACAGGTTCTTCACTTCGGGCAAGACTACTCAAAGGGGTTTTCTGGATGTGTTTTTTTTGGGGGAAAGGATAGGGGCATTGTTATGCAGCAGCCTTCATTAAAGGTCAGAGATTTCTTCGGACATAAACCTCTGCTGCTGAAGACACTGCTGAAGACAAATGTTATTTGGTGGGGAACTTGAAGACCTATTAATAAGCCATCAAGCCTCTCAACTCCCCATAGCCTTTTGAGGCCCCTGTTGAGTTTCAGTGCGGTTATTGCCTATCACATCAGCCTCTTTCTATATTGTCTTTTGCAGGCAGATACGAGCTCCCTCTGTCAGTGCGCTGAGTGCAGATTTGTTTACTCTGACCATTCTCCAGATGTGCTAAAAACTGGGCATGCTAACACTGTGGTAAATTAATAGATCTTACTAGGCTTAGTAGCTTGGCTTTTGGCTTTAACAGATTTTTTTTTTTTTTTAATGCTTTGTAGTTTAATATCTCAGCTACTCTCACCAGGGCCATATAAGATGCATTTGGCTCAGGGCATTGGCAGAGCAAGTTTGCTTCTACCTGGAGAGTGGGCAGCGGGGGGTTTTATTTGCCTTGGGAAGACTGTGCTGATGTTCCTCGAGACAGTGTGTTTCCTTGAGCTCCTGTCAGCGCTAGGGAAAAAACTGGACTAAGTCAAAGACAGGTCCACTGACTGCAAAGGACAGAGTGGGTCATGCCTGAAAATTACTTCTTAATGGAGAAGAGAATTGGAAATTTCTCCTAATGACAAGTGAGGTAAAGAGAGGAAATGGCCCAAAGAAGACAGAAGACGGAGAGGTGAGGGTGGGTGAAGAAAAGCTAAAAATACAGTGAAGAAGAAGAAGAAGGTAAGAGTGGTAGAGAGATGGGTCCAGACAGGGGTTACTTTTCCAGCTATGGGCAGAACATGCTTCTGGGAAGTCTGCATCTGGCAACATCACGATCCACACAGAAGCCTACACCTTGGTAAAGTCTGTGAATTTCAAGCACTTGTAAGGCAGAGGGAAAAATATCTTATTTCAGATTGCCCCAAAGTCCCAGCAGAGGAAAACTATTTTGTGAATATTTCAGGTAACAGGAGTGTCTCAAAAGACTTCCACTTACAAAATAGCCACCAAATGGAGACTTTCTCTTTAATAACTCTTCTTCCTTTAACTGCAGCTGCTCCAGGGGCCAGATATAGAACGATTACATTATAAATATCAGGTTTCCAGGGTAGACCAACGGTAAGCTAAAATGTCAGTTTGCCTGGTGCAAACACTTGACATATGTTGAGCTGAATAGGGAGTAATGAGGTTGGAGGCTATTTGTTCCTGGTCATCTCTCTTTAGAAATTTTTCTGGGTACACACTTGACAGGGAGTAGATGGCTGGCACCATTTCATCTCACCTGTTCAGAAAACATTCACTGAGTTAATGTGTGGGAGCTGAACTGCTAATGCACTGTGTGAACTTGTCTCATGGCTGGACTGTCAGAATGATTCTACTCTGGTTTTAATGAACTAGATGTGAGGCCAATTACACCCTATAAAAGCTGTAGTGGTTAATTAAACTATAGCTCTTACTTCAGTCTGTCAAACCTAAAGGCTACTGAAATACTAGGTGTACATCTGAAAGTGAAGTGAGACTGGAATACATAAGGCTTCTTTTTCTTCGTAGATACTTTGCTTTAATATGTCCAGATGAGATGAGCAGCTGAATAAATTCAAGAACGTTTCTTTTTAAGAGATGAGGAGCTTACTTAATGATTCCCAACCTGCCCCTTTCATTCCTGTTTCTAATGCACCATCACTTCCACCCTTCTCACATCAAAGAAGAGATGAAAATGGCACCCTACAGAGATCATGAACACGGCTCTGAAAGTGCTAGCAATGAGAGGTTGATTTTTAGTTTAAAACGCAGCCAGCAAGCAGCGACTGCTTGATTTCGGCCCTCCCCCACCATCTTCCCTCTCCAGGGATGCAGGGAGCTGTGGCAGTGCTGCAGCCCCGTGTTTACCTGGTGTGTTCAGCTCCTGCACCCGCTGCAGTGACTGGATGCTGAGGGGAGGGTGGAGGGATGCAAATACCTCATTTTAGCTGACTGGTGTTGCAGTGTCTGAGCTATCGAAGGACACGTGCTAACACTTTGAGAGGTTTTTGTAGTTCTCTGGGGTCATGGCTTCCTCTCAGTCTGGCGGCCAGGTGTTACAGGAGTGTCACATCTGGCCAAAAGGGGCTGGGGGCAAGAGGCATCCTTCTCCAGCAGGGCCTGAACCACCCTCTGCTGGGGAGGGAGGAGGGGGAGAACTACCATAGCAGCACAGCAAAGGCTAAGAAAACACATGAGGGAGAGATGGATGCCACCTGGCTTCAGGCACTTCCACAAGGACTGTGGTCAGGAGCAAGAGGTGCCACTGGGACCCCCTTTGGGAACTCTCTCCCTCCCCCGGGAGCAGCAGCGGGACAGCAAACTTCTCCAGGCAGGATGAGTCCAGCCTCCAGGGCAGTGTCACGTCAAGTGGCTTTCTCAGAGGAGTTTCCATGTAGTTTCCAAACTCTGGTAAAATAATCCACTGTTTTATTCTGCATCTTTCAAAATCTCAGTACTGTGAGAAGAGGGGAAAAACGAGAGGGAGAGAGAACAGTGTGTCTGTGAGAATGGCTTCCCAGGTAAATGGGGTTGCGTGTTCACACACTCACTGTGCCTTCGTGGGGAAAGCATTTCAGTAGGTAATTACAAATTAAGCATTTAAAAAGCATATCGTTTAGTGCCTCTGTTTTCAAAGAACCAATTAGAAGCTCACGAGCAGAGAGATAGATTTTTAACTGTAGGTTGAAAGTTATTATAGGCATGAGTACCCCCCCAAAAAAACCCAGAATGAAACCAGATGTTGAATCCAGTAACAGCTGGTTATTTTCCAGGCATAATCTTTCGATAGCTGCTTGAGAGAAGAGCAAAAATGCAGCCCCAAATCAACAAATTACAACTATTGCATGTAACATCTACACTCTACTAGCTAAGGTTGGTGGTTCTTGGTTTTAATTAATATAAATTCTCCTCCCCTGCAACAGGAAGTAAGTGATAATGATTTCTGTACAAGGTAGCATGTGACTGCTGCCTTCAAAAAATGCAACAGAAAGTTACTTGAAAGCATTGGGGTTTTTAAATGAGAAACTATTTAATTTTCTTTTTGCATATTTTATATTTAAGGAAATTCACATGTTCAGTCAAAATGAATATATAAATAAAATCTAGTAAGAAATGTTGTTTAGTAGGCTGTTACATGTCTTGATAGCATATAATTTCTTGGCTTTATTTGTATTTTTTTCTCTCCAGCAGCGCTATTAATTTTCGATCCCTTCTGCTCTATGTGGGCTGTTGCCCAGTGACCTAAAAACTGACGTGTTACAGATTTTGGACCATTATATTTATGCATATTTTGGGGGGGAGGGCACATAGGGTTATTGTTTGAGGAGTTGAGATGGTGTCATGCCTTTTTTCTTTTATAGATGTATTTATAGCATACACACACACCCTTTATATATATGTGTGTGTAGCTTGTCTTCTGCAAATAATGAACTTTATATTTAGGAAAACTGTAGAGTCTGGTGAGTGAGAGCAGGAAATGATGAGAACTGGAATTCTGAAAACTTGATTGTCTCTTTCCTGCCTTTGTGAGGTGGGGTTGTCTTCTGCTGGCAGTGAGGCAGGGTATCCATTTCCCCTGAATGTCTGAAGTTGTTTGCATAGAAGAGGAGTTGTGGCTTGAGCAGGAGTTCACTTGGCTGGTATGGTATCTTGCAACCATGGTCAGAGTAAATATTTTAAGATACTCTTGATGCTGAGAAGTTTAAGTAGTTTGGCACCAACAGACATCTTGTGGATGAAGAATATAAGCTCATTGGGAGCAGTTAGGGACTTAACCTCCAATATATGAAACAACTAAGTCAGTCCAGTTTATTATTTAAGAATATCCCCCACCCAGTCCCCCAAATCACCCATGTAGTCAGTCACTGTCAGTGAGCATGTGGCTGAGGATGCTGCGTCTGAGCCTGGGTGACTGCCACTCATTGGAGGTCTGCCTTTAGAGGACCTGCAGACCACAGAGTCTTCCTAGTAGGACTTTTTTAAAGTTATGGTTATGATAGGGCCAAAATGCATAGCAGACTATACAGCTGCACTTCAATTGTGTAGGAATTGTTAATATAATTAGAAAAAAGTAAAATATTTATTAAATTATGAATTATGTAGATCCTGCAGATATTACTAATTAGCAGGTACCAGAATAGTTTTTGTAAAAGAACACATAAATATTAAAAAGGCTCACTTTGATTTTATGTGAGATTAGAGGGGCCTCATGTGATGATGTTTACTTGTGTTCCAACTGTATTCTCCCTCATTTAGCCTAAGTAGGACAAAGATAAGCATTCTACATGTCTAATACATGCTTTAATTAATTTGTGATGATTTGCTTAATCATAATTTGTTGCCTTTTTCTAGCTGTATCCAGATGCTTAAATATTAACCAAGAGATTTTTTCCAAATTTTTATTTTGTTGACACATAAGCATCATTTTAAATAATACATTTTTGATTTCCATATGTCAAAGATATTTAGAAATAAACATTTTTTTTTGCATTTGTAGCTGAGAGCACAAACATCCAGCTGCCTCTTGTTTAGAAGTTCTTTTATCTGAAACCCAACTGTTTGATTAGTCCTATTTAGAAGATGCTGGAGGCTCTGATGCTCCATGTACACCTCTCTGCTTTTTACTGAACATTTCTGTGTCCTCCAGCAACAGAGAATCAGAACCTTATTGTCTAAGCTGTTACGGGTAGCTCTGTCAAAGGGGTATATGTCATTTGCTGTGCTCAAGTTGGTTTTAATTTGTCAGATGACACCAAGGTCCCCCACTTTGCAAGGACCCATGTTTATAGCACAAGCTTAGTGCTCTCAGCTGAAGTTCCTTTCTGGAGTTGTTCACCTATATCACAGGCAGGAAGGGCGTGAGGATGTTTAAGAGGCTGTTTGCCATGAAAGATGTAGCAGCACATGAAGCCACTGGCATCGGTGTCACTTGCATGGTCACATGGCTAGGAGCAAATGGGGGCATGATCTGTGATGAAGGGACTGCAGCAGGAGCACACAAGGTACACCTACAGTTGCTGTTTCATCTTGGTATAGACTTTGTTTCCCAGGTCAATAAACCCAGATGTCATCTCTGGTAGCCTGTATGTGCACAGAAGTCAAAGCCTTGCATTGATGCATCTCACTCAATATTGAGAGCAGTTAATGAACTTTCCTACATAAAGGTAAGGGGTGGATGGGCAATTCAGTGTGATGATTAAGTAATTTTGTAACCTTGTTTACCCTTTTAAGCAGTGTGAAGGAAAAAGATTGCATTAAAAAATAGAATGGAAGTTGGTCTGGTGCATGGAAAAGCTAATTTAAAAGCAGCGAAGAACAAATTATGCCTCTCTAACACTCTGCTTGTATTGAGAAAATGGGATCATCAGAGGATTAAGAGTGACTTAAAGAAGCAACAGCATTTAAAACAATTAATTCACAGGTACATGGTAGAACATATACAACTGACATACAACTAACACAAACTTACAGAAGTTAGAAAAAATTGTGCTACTATTTCTCTTCCTATATCAAAAATACCTGACAATGCTAGCAGCTGACAGGTCCATGTTTTAAGTCCTTTTCCACTACAGAAGGTATTGAAGTAATTAATAAATTGTCTGATATTGTTTAATTCTATAATGGATAAATAATGCCAGGAAAAGACTACATGTGAGTTAGTGAATGCAGTATTTATGTAAGCCCTGCAGGGAAACTCAAAGGAAACATGCAAATTAATGAACAGTTTAGTACTCAGGAAGTGCAAAATAGAATGACTCCATAGAAACCCTAGGATGAGTAGGGATAAATATAACTTTAATTCCTTGTTTGGCTAATTCTACAATGCTTTAGGAGATTAACCTGTTACTGTGTGTTTGGGTGATTAGCCTGTTACATATTGTGATTAACCTTTTAGTTATCGTGTCTCTAAATAATTTCTCACTGTGTGCTTGCTCTGGGCTCGTGGACAGAAAAGCAGATTGTTCCTTCATGCATATCCTGTGACTTGGCTCTCCTTGTAATTCTTCCTCTGTCCTCTGGTTCTGAAGCTGCTCTGAATTTTGGCTCAATTTCCATCCTGATCTTTTGTGCCTTTGTCGTTCTCTCCTGTGACTCATGCAGCTCTTTGCTCAGATGTGCTGATTATCTGAGCTATTTTATTCTTTTTTGGATTAATTATTTTTAATAGTGCTTTCAGATTACACTGAGTGAAACTAGACATTCTGTTTCAATCTACTATTAAACTATTTTAATAATATTTTGGATATTAAAGACATTAATTTAAGTGAATTAGTGAATGGTAGACTCTTTCAATTAGACTTTACTTTTTTATTGTAAAAGCAAGGGTTTCATGTTCCTTATGTTTTCTTTCCTCTGGATATTTCTTTAGAAATTAGACAGTGTTGTATGGTTTCTCTTTTCATGTAACAGCTGTATCCAGGATACTTAGCAAGATATTATGTGCCATTCACTGCATTTTGTTATGTACTGAAGTTCTGTTGTAAAGCTGGCATTTCTATTAGAGTAGATCAGCGTGTCTTAGTCATCAGAAGCCTATT
The DNA here is from genome assembly GCA_013400615.1 of Syrrhaptes paradoxus. NCBI lineage: Eukaryota > Metazoa > Chordata > Aves > Pterocliformes > Pteroclidae > Syrrhaptes > Syrrhaptes paradoxus. Next base: position 131,982 of record VZTO01009666.1, on the reverse strand, counting down.
ACAATTATTTTATCACTTTTTTTTTCCAGCAGAGTAATCGCTTTCTCATTGATCTGGACATACAACTGATAGATGGATGCAGGGAAGGGCTGTAAGCAGCAGGCTCCAACTGCATTAGATTGATGTATCAGGCAGCTTCCAGCTGGGTGTGATAGGAAGATTACAGCGCTCCAACTGTATCTCCATACAACTCAAAGTGAGCCCTGTAAAATCTATCCAAAAGATTCAGTGTAGTCATTGAATCCTCCAGAACTTCCCACTACAGCAGATGCAGGGAGTCCTGAAAGGGGAAACTTAATTTTGAAAGACGCTAAGGTTTAGCACATCGTCAGTATACGTACTGTGATTGTATCTGTAGGTACAGATCTTTGAAACAAAAATAACAAATTAAATTACCCAGAAAGAAAATTCCCCATTCTGCTTGCAGGTGCATAAGTTATTTTCCTTAATGACAACGTTGATGGTATTAATATTAGTTAATATTAAAATAACAACAGTTGATATTAATAACAACAAAATTGCCCAAGGAGGCATGCAGTGCAAGAGAGGGTGGCTGGGCAGAGGAGGACAGCCGTACCCGGCGCAGCCAGTGAGGGCAGGGTGACCTGTTCTGTGCCAAAGCCAGGGGGTGGTGGAAATTGTGCAGGGGTCGAGGGGCGGGAGGAAGGGCACCTTAGATGGAGGGGGACAGCCAGCCCCGTTTTCTGTTGTTCATGGTGTGATGAAACTTTTTCCAAAGGGATTTACCTGTCTTTTGTACCCGCTGGTGTCCCTATCACACTCTTGTGTCACTGGGAGTCCTCTCCCACCTTTTGGGTAGGGGCACTGGTGGGACTTTGTTTGTTGCCCTCAGCCTCTGTCCAGAAGTGATCCCAATAACAGTTGTCTAACTAGAAAGTGATGGCAACAACAAAAAACAAATGTTATGCAAGGCTACTGCTTTTTTTAATATCCTTCATAAAATACTGTTTTCAGCAGCTACTTTTAGTATAGACTGTACCCTCTGCTTGTGTGGTGCATGTAAAAATTACACTGGAGGAGACAACCAGTATATAAATTGACTTATTTTCTCTATAGTACTTCCAGATGAGTTTTAAAAATCACTCATATAACACAATTTAATGTTTATAGAAACAAAATGTTGTAATTGGGTACCATTTGCTGAAGCTTGATCAAAGAGAAACTAATAAAAATATCAACTAGTTTATAAGTGTTAGAATGACTTAAAGATTTGGCTTTTCTTCCTGAACAACCTTGTATTTCATCCTGACTTTAGGACCTAACCTCACTAATGACTTTGGCACAGTCTCATATAATTAATTTTACATGAAATCAGCTGGTCCAGGGCTCAGAATGAACCCACATGTCCACAGCGTTTGTACAAAAATATCAGCCTTAGGATAACATTGTTTTTTCTCATTTTTCGTTTCCTCATATCTGTCCGTTCTTTGGCACTCAGCCCTTGAGACTGCACTGTTTACTGAATGACTAACATGTACAGATTCCTGGTTTATCTGAGGCTCTGAAAAAGACGAGGCAGCATAGTATGTACAACAGAAACACGGGTAGTATAGTTAGTCTATTTGAAAATGGTTTATTTTTTATTGTAAACAACATTTTTGTTAAATTAGTACCACATTATTTTAATGTCAAGAATCCTGTAACTAATCCTAGTTAAAAGGTCCAGGAGAGCAGACTTCAGCTTGGCGGGATCCTATGGGAGGCAGTCCTGGAGAGCAGAGGGGCTCAGAGAACAAGGAGAGTCCTTTCCAACCCACAGGAAATCGAGCAGGTGTGGCAGGAGGTCAGCGTGGGTGGAGCTCACACAGAAAACCAAGTACACTAAAGGGAGGAGCAGGCGTAGGCTACCCAGGAAGGACACGGTGGCACTGTCTATGGATGGAAAAGGGGTGCAGGAAAGCCACAGTTTAGCTGAAGCTGAAACTGGGAAGGATGTAAAGGCCAAAATTACAAGCCTCTGCACGTATCTTTCAGCAAATGGAAGGCTGAGAAAAATGTGGGCACACAGCTCAAAGGACTAGGAGACATAGTGACTAGGTTACCTAGGGAGGTAACATTGGTTACTTCAGGTTTTTCTGTGTCTTCCTGTTTTTTCATGGTAAATTCTGCCCTCACATCTCCTCAGCCTCTGAGCCAAGTGTCAGAGTTTGGGGGAGTGAAGAGTTTCCCACAGTGGAGGAAGATCAACTCTTGATAGCTTTTAAGCCAATTGGACATACCCAAGTCCAACAGGCTGGGCAAGTTGGGGGGGAGGGGGGGGGCTGACAGAAGTCACTGTGGTCTTCAAAGAGGTTTGCAATGACAGGAAAGAGATAAACATTGCTCCCAGCCTCAAGAAGGACAAGAAGGAGGATCCAGGGAAGGTTATGGTGCAAACCCTCCTAGAAATCATGTCCTAACATGTAAAGGTCAAGAAGGTGATTGGAAATGGTTGGCATGGAGTTACCATGGGCAAGATGTCCCTGACCTTCCTGAGTTGCCTTCTCTGATTAATTGGCTGGCTATGTGCGTAAGGGGAGACCAGCTAAGGTTGCCTGTTTTTTACTTCATCAAGGCCTCAGACTTTGTCTTTCATGCTGTCCTCACAGGGAAATTGGTGAAAACAAGCTGGATTAGTGCATCAAAAGGTAGATGGGAAATTGCTGAGACAGCTCAGGACATCTCAGTGTTGTCTATATCTATGCAATGGGAATATGTAGAGCAGAGACAGACTCTTCTCAGAGGTATTTGGCGAAAGGAAGAGAGGCAATGTACATGAGCTGCAATGCAGGAGGTTCACATCAGGGGTAAGGAAGATGCTTTTCACCGTGAGGGTGGTCAAACAGTGGACCATGGGCTGAGAGCAGTTGTGAATCCCCCTTCCTTGGCTCTGAGCAACATGCTGTAGTTGATGCTGCTTTGAACAGGTTGTCGACCAGATGACTTCCAGGGGTCCCTTCCAACCTGAATCACTGTCATTCTCAGTAATTTCAAGGAGTACTGAACTTTACTTCCCTTTTTTTTTTTTTTGTACATTTTCTGCAAATTTGCAGTGGTGTAAAATTATTGTAACAGAGTGGATTGTAATTTTAAGAATCATTCCTACAGAGCTGGCAAAGATGCTATCAGTGCTGTAAGGCACCAAACCCACCTTGTTTCCTAGAAGGAGCCATGTGTGTAGGGATTACTTGACCTGCATATAAATCTGCCTGAGACAACAGTATCATTCCCCCTGTGTAAACACATGTAGTTTCTCACTAAGTAATTAGGACTGGGTTTGTGAAGGTGAAGGAAAAACCGAGAAGGGGAGGATGAAGGCTGAGAGCTGCAGCAGCAATATCACCACCTTTCCTTCCAGCGGCATTCACAGCAGAGGTACCGAAATTCAGAACAAAGGCAGTTTGCTAAATCTTCTTGTGAACATTTTTTGTAAGTGAGATTGAAATCTCAGACTTGACTCTTATGAAATCTGAGCTAATTTAGTGTGCTTTGAATAAATATCTGACTATTGCATCATATTACCACAATTGCAAAGAAAGAAGAAAAGACTTGTAGATGCAGTGAAAATGAACCAGCTTCCAATATGTGCAACTGATTTTCTTATTCCTGGAATACTGCCTTAAGCCTTCCTGAAATATACCAACCATTATATCTGAGGTTATAGCTAAATTGAAGGAATATTTTGCCAAGCAACTATTTTAAGAATTGGGTTCATCTAAGTGAAAAAAAACCCACTACACTAAATAGCATGTTTTGTAAAATATCTAAAATTGATTTTCAGACATGTGTCGAGGAGATAACCAGGAATTGGAATGTCTGAAACAACTAGTGTATCTCAAAAGTGTTATTTTTGTTAGTACTACTATTAGTAGAGTGTTATTTACTTCTGTGTAAATGTGAAAAAAAAATTACTGAGTGATAAAGGACTCATAGCCTGTTTTTTCTGCATTTTGTGAGTAAACTTCTCCAAAGTTGGTTGGAACTGAGAAGTCTTTAAAAGTGAACCCAGAAATGTAAAAGCTTTTGACTCTTTTGCTCTGTTAGTTTTTCTCCCAGCCTTCAATTGGGTACTTTATAAACATTTTGAGAAAGATGTTATATTGTCGGGGGAGTAAGCAATAAAAAGGCTAACTAAAAGCAAAATATTTAAAATAAAAGTCAATTTAGTGCAGATGCTTTAAAAGTCATATTTAAAATGAACGGGCTAACAATAAATATTTGAAAAGTACAGTTTGCAACAAAAGCCTAGCAGTACCCATACTGAGCTCTCTAAGAAATTTAACTACAGAGATTCATTTGTGCATGATTGACTGTTGGATATTCTCTTTATGGTATGTTAAGTTTATGTGCTGTGGGTACTGTATTTGTTTTGCTGTAATTTCTGACTAACTCCTAAACACAGGAGAATTTAGTGGAACAGTAAGAATGAAGTATTAGTTTAAAGTTTCATTGATCTATCATGGGAGATTTTGGCTCGTGTTCCTGTCTAAGGCCCTGCTCCTGGCTTTACTTATCCTTTTCGTTAGTTCCACTAGGGCCAAATAGTGTATTGCCTTTTCCTGTTAGTAACTGCGTCAGTGCTAACGCACCACATCCTGAGAACAGGTCTGGAGAACATCCCTTCTAGGTTGATGGGAATTTTTCATATACATAGTTATTTATGTGGAGAAGCATTCAAACTTGAAGCCCAAGTGCCTTCCAGGGAAATAATTCCCTATCATCACTTGTAGCTATTTAAGGTCATTTAATTATGCTGACATAAATTGAGTGAAAGAAAATAATTTGCTTTCAGTCATAAAATCCTCTAGTAAGCATTAAGTTAGTAAGTTTATTAGGTTGAAGATGTACGTTTCTATTTTATTTATGGTCCTAAGAATTTCAGATTATGAAGAAGTGCCCTCAGTCTGCCATTCATTAATTCTGTACTGTCTCTGGCAGAATTCCAGGCAAATTTATAGAGTGCTTTTAAACAAATATGAGAGTAAACTAAAACTGTCATATTAGTTCATGTCAGTGCTGAGCAAACTATTTCAGACTCGATAAGGAACTGTATTACATCCATTCTGAATTCAAGCCAATTTCTTATATTTAGAATTGAAATCGAGTTCAAATTTTGAGGTCTCAATACATTTTTCACTTCTGGTAGACCTGGAATTCCAAGTGGCCAGGTACCACATCAGACTATGCCTTGGAAGTACTAAGGATTTGTAAAGGAAAGGTTTTGGTGGTGGGAGGGTTTTTGTTTGTTTGGGGGTTGGGTTCTGTATGTTTTGTTTTTCTTTCAGGTTTTTGGGCGGTTTGGGTGGATTTGGTTGTATTGAGTTTTTTGGTGTTGTGTTTTTTGTTTTTTTTTTTTTTTTTTTGAAAGTCCTTTTTCGTCTTGGCATTGAGAGCTAAAATGTCAGGTAGAACTTAGCCAATGTTCTGGGTAACTGCACACGTATGGTACTGCCTCTGTGGTTTGTCTGAGATCAGATCATTTTGCACCTATAAGATTATCTTGTATAAATGTAAAAAGCATTTAACTTTTCTATTTGGAGTACACAAATGGGTTATTTAAAACTAGTTCTGTGTAGAATAGAGAGGTCATAGGGACAAATAGTTGTATATGATTTACTCTACAAATTGTACCTGAGAACCTCTCATAAATTTTCAAAACACTGGCCTTCAGGGACGGTTATAATTGCCTATGACAAGCATGCTTAAAATGGCAGATAATTTCCATACATTTCTTGAGTTAATACAGGATTTGAGAGATCAATATTTGAGTTTATGAGAGATTATTTGGTAGTTATGCATAGCAAGCCTTCCATATGTGTTTCAGCATAGCAAAACAAGATCAGTTCAGACCTCAGGTAATGGATGTGGTTCTGTTTGCTTTGATGTTCTGAATGTGCCTCTTGCTGGTTTGGACCCCACAGCCACCCCCTCCCTGGGCTGAGCAAGCCCTGCTCCTGTGGCACCTCCTCATGGGGCCACTGCTCCTGCCCTGACCATCCTGGGGCTCCCCTGGACTTGTTTGTCTGTGTATCTCTTGTCCTGGAGGCCCCAAACACTGATCTCATGACTGCTGAGTAAAGGGAGAAGATGGAGGTCTCAGTAAGGTGTTTCTTACCATAAAAGCATAGCTCCAGCCACCTTGCTTGAAAGTGGCTATGCAATACCAAATCAAAACAGTATTTTACACTCTTCTCATAATAAAATAATTCACCGTGTGAAAACACAGAAAGGGGACAAGGCATTTTTGTCCCTGTAAAGTGAAGGCATCATGAGAGGATCAGCGTGATCCCCTCCTTCATTGCTTTTTCCTCTGGCCAGGGGGTGGCCCAGTGCTGGGCAGTTATAGCTGCTGTGCTGGTACAGGCGAGCAAAAGGACAGGATTATACTGGTGGAGCAGGGCAGCGTGGGGGGAAGGACTTTCTGGGGGTCACCTTGCTATACTCACCCATTCATCAGGGCTGTCCCATGCAGTGCAATATTTTGCAAAAGGAAAAATGCTGTGAACAGCCTTCATGTTTTCAGCAATCATTTTCTATAATTTCTAAATTTCAGACAGACTTGTTTTTTATTCCTTCTTGCCTTTTAGATATTCAGGATATACCTTTAACCTGAATCATCAACAACCGTTCTGCAGAAGATGTTGCAGGGCTGAATGAAGGCTTATAGTCTCTAATGTCCGATACAGCCTTTGCCTTAACAGAGCCACTGCTGTCTGGTTTTCCAATTAGAGTGGCCCTGTCTGTTCTGACATCTCGGCAGGGGAAAACAAATTGATTCATCAGTAGTAGTTGATTTCTGAGCCTGTAAATCTAGCAAGTCTGAGGAAACGGCTTTATTAAAACTTAATGGCATATCATACCCCTCCTTCAGAGTGCAGAGTTATTTTATGTTCAAGCTTCCCAACATTAAGAGAACTTGGTTCCTTTCAGTTTTTATAGAGTAATGACCAAGAGACTCTCTTTTTTTTGGACTGAAATACTAACTTCATTTGCCATTTTTTATTCAGTAATAAATTGATTTGGCGAGGAGGGACTACAACATGCAGATTATTCCAGTGTGAGTGTATGGGTTTGAAAAGTCCTATACTTCAGTGACTGGATGATGAAGAAAAAGTGCTCCAGCAGCTTTTGATTTTTAAGGTTTTGTTTCTATTTATAAATGCTGTTAGGATGGCACAGCCTAAGCAGAAAGACAAATTCAAATCACACTTTTTATGTAATAGTGCTAATTTCTCTAAGGATCTGAAATGTCCCATTCATCAGTTCTTTTATCTCTTAGCTTGATGAACACTTAAAGATGAAGCATGTAGCTATCTTAATCTACTCTGAGATACAGCACTTTTGGATACGTAGATTAGAACCTGCACTAAGGCAACCGCATAATTTCTTACACTGGAACAAGGCAGCCCTGACAAGGCTAGACATTTTTTCTTCCTCTTGCTAAGCTAATTAATTTTTGAAACCCTGCATGTTGGTTTTTATTTGTTGGGGTTTCCCCCCCCCCCATGCAGTCTGAAGAGAAAAAAAAACAACAAACTATCCCAGAAGATTTTACCTGCTGAATTGGACATTATAATCAATTTTGTGTACTTAGAAGCTGTTGCAAATGGATGAGAGAGGGATATTAATGGTAAGATAGTTGTGGAAATGAACAAATCACAAGTGCAATCAATCTCACTTGTGTCTTCAGGGAGGAGTGTACCGCAGGGTTTAGCATGAACATGACAGCTTGACAACTCAAGGTTACTTCACTTTGAGAAGTGAAGCCATGGGCAGCGTGTGGTGGCAAGATTGTAGCTCACAGGAGTAACTGGGGTGGGCTGAGCCCTGGGGAGGGGGTCAGTGGCTACACAGGGTTGGGTGCTGTGGGGGCTCGTACCTGGAGAGTCGCAGCCTTGCGGGGTAGCCCCTGGGAGTGCTCCTCCTGAGATTCAACCTGAGCGTCCCATGTGTCCGTTTATGTCCCTGGTCCCTCTCCTTCCCGCTGTGCAACACTAGTTCAACATACTTGACTTTGACCTTAAGGATAGGAAGAGTAACATATGGGAATACTTGGGAAGAAAGGTGGAAACACCCTTCTTGCTAATGAGAGGTAAAACCTCCTCTTAGTTAATATGTCCTTGATAAAAATAGTCACTATAATTGTCATTTTCATTCTTTGTGGTTATGCCTGTGCTAAGATTTATTTGTTTTCATCAAAGACAGTGAGACCCAACAGATGTAGGAGGAAGATTAAATAACAACAAAAAACAGGCAAACAACAACCTTGTCTTAAAGTACATTTTTACATATGAAACAACAATTTTGTTGTGAGAAGAAAGCCTCTGGTTCTCTGCTACTACTTGAAAACAACAGTGCTTTTTATTTGTAAGTGTCATGGGGTTTAAGCACCTGTTAAACCTGATGTAAATAAGATTTTCTGGCAAAGTGAAGCTGGGAGAAAGCTGACACATCATTCGGGGTCCCCAGGAGATGCAGCTCAGGGACAGGAGGGTCCATCCATTCCCCTCGAGGTCTTGCTGCCCGTCTCGGCTGGGAGGACCCTGCTAACCCACAGCAAACATTGTTGGTGACAGTCAGGAGTGAAGGTCATGATGATTTGGGGCGGATTTACGTGTCAGCAAAAGTGCTGAGCTCTGCAGACATACAGAACAGCAGCCTGTTGTGAAACCAAATAACTTTGGCCAAGGAAGTCACTGCCAGTGGAAGGGTTTCGCATCTGACAGATCTGATGGAAGTTTTTTGGGTCCTGGTCTCTGATAGTTTTCTCGACCTGGATTAATGGCTCCTGAAGTTCAGTCCCTGCGTAAATCAGGAAGAGAGCTTAGTCTGCTTCCTGTTACAGTTTTACAGATGACAAGCTGTAGGTCTAGGCACAAACCTCCTGCTTTGCATGGCTGTACATTGCTTTGGATTTTTTTTTTAATCATCTCTATGGTTTATAAATTTATTTCAAGACACAGTAGCAGCTTCCACTTGTCTTTTATAGAAAAATAAGACAAAACCCAGTTTCCTGTCTTTAAAATGAGAAAAATTTAAGTCCAGCATAAACGTGAGCATAACTTGAACTCTAAAAATGTAAGAGAACCGAGACAACTGCTTGCAAAGTGGTAGCTGCCTGTGCCAGCAATTAATTAATTTAAATTGAACAACAAACCACTTCTTGTAGCTGTACTCCCTGGTTTGTGACAAATTGATTAAGTCAGTTGTATTAATGAGGTCAGCCTGTTGTGGGATATTTCTAATTCCAGAACTAGTGAGGTCTGAAGCTGTTGAACTAGGAACCGCCATCTTCTGCTTGGAGGTTGTAAAAGCCTCATCAAGGCAGCTGGTAATTTGAAGGGCTGTAAAATCTTAGCACAACACTTCAGCCTTTGACAGCATGGCACAGTGGGCACCTATGAAATGAGGAAAATGGAGCAATAATAAGACTTTGGTTTCTAGCAATAGTGAGAGGGTTGAACTGGTTGCTGTTATTGCAGAAAGTTGTGGTATTTTGAGGCAATTTTTACTTTATGAACCTGTTCTTTTCTGAAGCTCCTGCTACTGTAAACATGTGACCACTCAACATGCAAAAGGGAAGAAGGAAAAACACTCTCCATTTATAAGAAGCTATATTATTAGCTTGCACTATTTTATGTTGTTTTGTTTACCTTGACATTTAAAGATCTTTTTTTCAGATGAACACAAAATCTAAAGGAACCTGGACAGGCTATAGAATTATTACTTTTGTCTCCTCCAGAGAGGAGATAAAGCCAGAAAATGTTTTTGCAGCTAGTTTGCTAGTGGCTAAGAAGGAAGAGCTACGTTCCTGTATAACCTTCTGAATTTCCTTTTGCTCCTTTCACGTGACCCAAAAGAAATTTGACAGTTCCATGTCCCCAGGCTTTAGGGAAAGGAACTACTAATTTTAGTAATAATAAACCCTTTTTTTAGCTGTACATTATATACTGAGAAAAGGCAAACTATACGGATATGTCTTCTGTGCCTATCTGCTTCTTTTAATAGATAATGTATTGCTCTGTCCACAGCCTCTGCCTAAAAGTTAAGTCATGAATAATTCAGTTCCAAATCTCTGGTACACCTGGGGGGCTGTTTATTTGCATTTTATGGCCAAAAGACAGTAATAACAAACACACCAAACCCCAAACTTATGTGTTTGTGTTTTTACCCAAAACTGATGTTGAGATTGCCATCTATGATCCTTTCATTGAAGGGATGTGTGGGTTCTTGCAATTAAGATATCCTGGAGCTTTACAGGCTTTGCAGTTTGCATGCAGGAATTTTGTGTGGGTCAAACGGAAGAAAAGATACTTAAATAAAGACATACAACAATATTCTGTGTACATCAGTATGATTTGTACAATACAAATGGTAAGCATAGAGCAATTTCATGTCACTTGTAGTAAAAATATGTTCTAAATAACTTGACTGTAAATAAATGTGTCTTTAATGCCCACGCTAGTACTAGTTTGGCCTGAATCAGTTGACTGATGTAGCATGAACCCCCATGCATGTTTAAAGCTCTTTTTTTTTTTTTTTAAAGACTGAAGTCCTAATCCTTGGCTTTGATTGATCTTTTTTGTGTTATGAATAAAAGGTGGGGAACAACATGAGCATTGCTTTCACATCCATAGGCTCTGCCTTAGTGGTTAAACTGAATCATTTTGCTTTAAAACACTGAGTCTGAAGCTGCTGTACCAGGGGAAACTTTACAAAGCTGGGACGGTGGAGCTGACATTTGAAGAACTGGGCTGTGGTGTCACAAGTTAGGCCAATAGATGTCAATCTAAATCCTACAGAGAAAAGCAAACTAATGAGTCAGAGAAACGTACTGGCGCTGTGTGTTTGCCCTCAAGACCTGAAACATTTGTTGGTTTCAGGGAAAGAATAACTTCAAGAAACTCGACTTGGAATTTAATTTTAGATGCTTTCAAAGATTGTGATGTTTTAAGAGAAGAATATGCTTTTTAGTCATAAAGAAAAATACATTGCAAGTTTTGTTGTGCTTATAAGCAGCTCAATTCCCTCCTCCCACCCCCAGGAAAGCCCAAAGAGTGCATGAAAAGAGCTAAATTACAGGGAGCTGCTTAGTACAGTCTGGCTTAACAAATGACTCCTGTCACATTAGCTGGAGATACCTTTTGAGAAGGCACATTCATGCAGTTTCTCTAATGATACTTTCTGTCTCTTATACAAAAGGCCAATAAATAAGGGGAGGGATAGGGGATGGATGCAGGAGGCAGACGGTCCTTCCCGCTGGCCTGCCTCCGGGGCAGGGAGGTGTCAGTGAGGAAAGGGGCCAGGACTGGCAGCCCAGGAACCCAAATGTGCACCCTGCCTCCTCAGTCATTGCCTTTCACTGGCCATTACAACCCCATGTGTAATACCTCAGGTTGTCCACTGAAAACCCTGATTGTGTGTCCTCATCAAATGCCTATGGGCTTGCCTGGAAATTGGCCACGCTTCACAGCCAAGATATGGGGAAAATAGTGCAAAATCAAAATCAGCATAGAGCTGCTGATGTTCATCATTGTAACCGCTGTTTGAGCTAGAAAAAGGGCTATATTCAAAACGTGGTGGTTTAGGTAAACTTTTTTTGGTTTGGTGGTTGTTTTTTGTATGTTTTTTTTTTTGTTTATTTGGGTTTTTGTTTGGGTGTTTTTGTTCTTGTTTGTATTGGGTTGGTTTTTTTTGTGGCACCCCAAAAGCTAGGCAATTATCTGCTGAATCACCTATGGCTTCATATTATGGTTCTGAAGGGGGTTTTTGTTTTGTTTTTATAAAGAAAAGAATAACTGTAGATAGTTTCTGACCCAGCAGCCTTCTGTCTTGCTGAAGCTCAGAGTGCCACAAAGCTGGGAAGATATACTTGAGGATTACCCCTATGAGTTTATTCTTTTTTTTAAGGCATCTCCCCTTCAGATGCTCAGAGGTGGGGGAGATGTTGACAGTACAGACATGCAGTTCACTCCAGCTTTGCCAGATGAATATCTCAAGTTGGTTGCAGTGATTTAGGTTGGTAATGAGTAGCTTCTAAGGGGACTGGAGAAGGTGGCAGACTTCAGGCTGTCCTGTTAGGATTCTAGGTTTGTTTTGCTTCCATAAAACTAAATAATGATGCAAAATAAATGCTAGCAATTGTGCAGATACCAAACTGTTTTCTGAGAGTCATTATGGCAAGCCTGGGAATTTTTATTATAGTATTTTAATTCAATGGGAAGGTCTGTTTCAACACCGGCAGGTCTAAAATACACACCATTTTACCTCTTTTGTAGGTGTGGTCAGAAGCAATAAATGGCTTTTAAATCAGAAAGTGTTTGCTAAGTAGGGGATGTAAATTTGTATGATTTGCAGAGGCATTGAAAATCAAGGGCATTTCCAGGTGTTTTTGAATGTGCTTTGAAAATGTGCTTGTCCTTTTCTGAAAGATTATGCTGTGTCAATATAATACCTACAAATTAATGAACATTTTTAAGAAAAGGCTATATCTGTGGTAAACCCCTAGCAGTATGTGAACATTTCTTTATCAAAGGGTAGACATAGGTGGTGGCAGGGAAAAAGCAATGCTGAAAAAGAAGTTCTGATGTGCTCTGATGAGACAGTCTGATGAAGTTCTTGGTAGGACTTTGATGATACCAGCATTTTCAGAGTGATCTAATAAATGTTGGTAACCAGAACTATTTGAAGTCAAGAAAAAATCCACTTTTTTTTTTTTTGAAGACAGTGTGAAAATATAAGTATTTTGAGTAAACTTATAAAATCTGCTACTGGTAATTGAAAACAGAAATCCCGCTATATACATGCAGCTTTAGTTCCGGTGTTCTCCACTTTTGACTTGATTTTCTTCAGTGTCTTTTAATTGTCCAGATCTAGTTTTGAGTGCACCTCATTCTCAGGTGGCTGGTAGCAAACACTTATGATCTGCTTCAGAACTTGGAGACTTTAGCCTGCTTATATGTGTGAAATAAATGACATCGTGTAAAGCATGATCACAGATCTTATAGAATTAGATGACAGGATGACAGTATGTTACTCACAGTTCAGATGACTGCAATAGAGAATGTAATGAGCCATAATGCTATTATTTTTCACATTAGAGTTTTAATACTGTGTTTTCTACATCTCTTAAAATATCATGCATTAAACATGTTTCAGAAGCTGCAGTCAGTTATGTATTCATAGTGTCATTAGGGGAAAACAGTCTGACAATGGCATGGAATGATGAAAATCCATCCTATGGCCCGTCTCTATCCTCTTGCACTGAAGTTGGAATATATATAGCAGCCTGGGAGGACCTCACATTTGAAAGGTTCTGTAGTCATACCTCAGAGGTAATATCGTGATGTCTTGTGCCGCCAGCTGGGTTACAGACATAGCCCATAGTGTCTGGACTTCAGCATATGAGAAGATAGGTGGCTCTATTCAACCACTGCCCCTGCCTTAAAGTGAAATCATAGCAGGGAGATGCTTTTTTGTGTGTGACTTTGAGTACTTTGTGGAAACCCTGGTAGAAAAGGGCAATTGTGTTTGCCTTCTGGGAGAAGATTAAAAATAGGATTTTTGTAATCCTGGATCCAATTTTTCTGGGGGAAGGGATGGTATTTTTGAGCCAGTAATGCTCTTGACTGCATATCTTTATCACAGATACCTCAAAGCTGTCATGCTAGAGAGCAGAGTGAAAATAGCATCAACAAAAAAAAAAAAAAAAAAAGAGAAATTACTGTTCCATCAACCCATCCCCTGAAGTCATAGATGGTGTTGATTGTGTCTTATCTTAACAGCATATACTAGGGAGGTAAATTGCAGTAACAATAGGAGACAGCATATCTGATTCGATTGAGAAACATAGTTTAAAAAACTACCATATCACATTTATTTGGATTAAGCTTTTGAAAACTCTGAGAGGCGAGGTGACCTTTTAGATGATTAATCCCAAACTGGAGATTATTTTTTGTGAAAGAGAAGCAGCAGACTCAAAAAAAAAAAAAAAAGAAAAAGAAAAAAAATGCCAGTGAGTCATAACACAGTGTTTTTCTAGGAGATTGTCTTATTGGCACCAGAAAAAGGAAAAATAAAACTTAAATAAATTGCTGAGAGACCCCACTTTACTGCTCTCTGCAGAGCTAGGCACAGCCCCAATGATGAAAGAAGATGCCTGGGCTATGTGGTGTGGTTTCACCTGCTGCGGTACCCGTCTGTAGCGAGGGAGAAGCTTCTGCTTCTCAGCCACTGCTCCCCCAGCACTGCTTTTCCTTGGGGTCCCCTCTCCAGGGGCTGGGGCTGGGGTGGGAGCAGTTCCTGCCTTAGGGGAAAGGAGCAGGAGGCTACGTCTAATGGGGACCAAACCTGTCACCTTGCACTGGCTTGATAGCGCTGCGCTTACTTATTAACATGATGCCACAGTAGAACAGTTTGTTCCTTGTATCTGTTAAGAGGATTTTCCTGTTTTACAGTGTCAGAATCCTGCATAATTTCTGCCTGATTTTTTTGGAGGCATAATCAAACTTTTTACTCAACTCTGTCCCTGTAGACAGTTCTCTGCTGGTGTTCTCTTAAAATAAACCAGTTCTTTAATGAAACCTCCTGTAATGAACTACACTGTCACTGTAATTTTGTTTATGAAAAAATATGAAAGACATCAAGGGAACTACAGTATATGTGTAATGTTATTATAAGAGGGCCTTCTGCCAACACTGGAAACGACAGTTCAGCTCTTTGAGAAGATGGAATATGTTCGCGTGCAATGGAATTACAGTTCAGTTTATGTTTCTTGGAAACTTAGTACTTACATTTATTTTATGACAACTCCAATCTCCTTAAATGTAAATTGAAATAGATCTGTGAGGCTGAGGTAATGGAAGATGCTTTCTCTACGTGTTATTTTGGTTTGTGTTTCTTTATTGTCTTTTGGCTATTAGGATGGTACTAACTGTTAGCGCTTCTCTTATTTTACAGGCTTAGTGTTAACTTGATTCTAAGTAAGGGGATCTAAGTAAGAAATATTTAGATTAGAAGAATTATATTGTGGTCTTATACAGTTCATAAGAGCATTCTGGTGTATATCGATGATAATAAAGCTGAGTAGTGCTTACACTGAGCTACTCTGGAACTATGAATAAAGCAAAAAAAACCAAAAAAACAAAGGATAAAAATTAAAAGAACATCTTGACTGAAGAAAAGCTGTATATAGTTTCTAGCCTTGTTTTGCTATCTTCTCTGGGATACAGCTTGTGTTTGACTTTTGTAAACTTTTTCCTGAGGGGGGGATTAGGCTATGATTTTAGTGGAATCTTGAAGAAATTTCAGTAGGTGAAAAGATGTCTTACCATCAGTTTAACCAAATATCTAGGATGAGATCTGTATAAATAATTTACTGAAATGTTTATACTGGCTGTATCATGCAATAGAAAAAATATATTAGAAAAGTTATTTTTTTAGATATGACTTTTTTCTTTTCCTTCACAAATCAGGAATTGGCATCCTTTGAAAAGCTCCTTATGGAAAAGCTTTCCAATGGTATAATTCATCTAGCTTTGAAGTGTCATTTGGAAATTAAACATGAAGATGCTTTATTTAGAAAACATCAAAACAATCTCTTTCAGGGGAAAAAAACAACAAAAACCCAGCTTCTGTGTGTTTGGGGCATGAATCACAAAATTAAATTAAGTCCATGAATATTGACAAGCTAGGTTATTCTGTGAGATGTTTGTTTTGTTTTCTGTTGTATCTTTGAAGTTGCCAGTGTGTCCTGGGGTCCCTGTGACTGAGCAGTTTTGATTCAGCTGTCCCTCATCATACCTGAACAGGAAGAAGAAGGTGCTTCTGTCTGTCTGCCTTTTTTTCTCCAGGATGGTGTATGCTGGAGACAAATCATGTGTGCTGAGGGCTGTGATCTGAGTCTATTAAAATCACTGTAAGTCTTTTCATAGATTTCAGTGAGTTTGAGTTAGTACTTTGAAGAAGGATTAACACCCCTGCCTCTGCTCCTCCTTTCCTGGCCTTTGAGAATAGGGAGAAAAACTGACATAGACTTTGGGGAAGGAGCTAGGGTGAAAGCGGTTCTTTGTTTCTCTGTGGTTGGGAGGCTGTAAAAAAAAAAAAAATCAGTGAATTCTGCTATTTTCTTCCATAGTTTTAGTGCCATATACTGAAGGAATGGCCCTGGACCCAGATGATAACCATAGCTCTCCCTGCCACTGCCATGCAGTCATGTGTAGCCTGTCTGTAACCCAGAACAAACCTCTCTTCCTGGCATCAAGGTGCACCAGCCCTGAGACAATAAAATTGCAAGAAGAAGGACAAAAGGGTGTATACAGTGTTTTCAGAACTTCTTGCTAAAAGCGGCATAGCCCATGAGCAGCTGAAAGAAGGGGAGACTACAAGGCACAAGTCCTCCTAGAGATGTCTGGGGAGAAGACAGATGGGGCTGCTTTTTGGAAATGCTCTAAAGAGGGGGGGGCAAGACTCTAATTTGGCACAGGGTCAGAGCTGGTGTAACCTCAACATAAAGCTTATGCTGGACCCTGTAAGTCTTGGCAGTCACCCTGCTGATGCCTCTAAACCACGGTAGAAAGAATCTCTTCTGCTGTGCGTTTTCATACAAGCTATGGCTGAGAAGTCAGTGACACTACTCACTGGAGTACTAATTACTCACACGGAAAAAAGTTACTAAATCAAGGCCATAATTGTCATGCAAGTGGTTTACAATATGGGCAATGTTTTTCTCCTGTTTTTGGACATGGTATTTTTAGTAGTTTTTGGCAGAAACTTCAGTTTAAGAGCCAACACTGATGCTCACTGAAGAGTTGGATAAGCATCGCCTGTTTATATTTGAAGGCACCTCTGCTCCTCGTGCCGACATGCTTTGTGGTTTCCATATGCATCTAGTATTTGCATCAGTGGGTTTCTTTTTCATTGTCAACTATTAACACATTTTATGAAGGAAAACAAATGGAATTTTTTTGAAGAATCATTACAGGTGCCTAGTGGAGAAGGGACCACAAGATTTTGGGTGATGCTTTGTTCTGGCTGTTTAGTATTTAACAAGAACTGAATTTGTGCAGTTAAATGAGATTCAGAACATGTTTTATTGTGCACATAGTCGTATGTCCAAGGAAATTTGTTGACTTTTCCACTGTTAAAATATTTAAAACGTATGGAACTGCTAACTTTTTAGCATAGAGAGTTATAGAGGAGTACAAATGAAGTGGTATTTTGAAATCTAGTGTCAGAAATATATTTCTGTACATGTAGTTACCTGGTACAATACTAAAATAAGCAATTCAAAATTGTTTATAAGGAAGCTACTGATATTAAAGCTAAAAATCACCAAACATGACTTTTTAGTAATAAAAACACCAAGGAGAAAATTAAAATTAAATACAAGCACAGTAAACTGGCACATTGTACTGTTAGTTTATTAATTTTGATCTCTGTAGCATATGGTAGTTGCATGCAGCTAAGGGCTATGGCCACCTGTTAATGCTCCAGAGTACAAAAGAAGAAAAGATTTGGTTATTCAGTGATGAAAAACATGGTGACATCCAAATTCTGATTAAAAGCAATTTTCCTTTTTTTTAATACCTAGTGTGCATTTTTTTCAAGTATAAGTAACTTTCCAAGATAAAAACAATGCTGTAGATTTTATATTGGTTTATTTAGAGGAAATCNGTTTTAGTGCCTTTATTGAAGGAATGGCCCTGGACCCAGATGATAACCATAGCTCTCCCTGCCACTGCCATGCAGTCATGTGTAGCCTGTCTGTAACCCAGAACAAACCTCTCTTCCTGGCATCAAGGTGCACCAGCCCTGAGACAATAAAATTGCAAGAAGAAGGACAAAAGGGTGTATACAGTGTTTTCAGAACTTCTTGCTAAAAGCGGCATAGCCCATGAGCAGCTGAAAGAAGGGGAGACTACAAGGCACAAGTCCTCCTAGAGATGTCTGGGGAGAAGACAGATGGGGCTGCTTTTTGGAAATGCTCTAAAGAGGGGGGGGCAAGACTCTAATTTGGCACAGGGTCAGAGCTGGTGTAACCTCAACATAAAGCTTATGCTGGACCCTGTAAGTCTTGGCAGTCACCCTGCTGATGCCTCTAAACCACGGTAGAAAGAATCTCTTCTGCTGTGCGTTTTCATACAAGCTATGGCTGAGAAGTCAGTGACACTACTCACTGGAGTACTAATTACTCACACGGATAAAAAGTTACTAAATCAAGGCCATAATTGTCATGCAAGTGGTTTACAATATGGGCAATGTTTTTCTCCTGTTTTTGGACATGGTATTTTTAGTAGTTTTTGGCAGAAACTTCAGTTTAAGAGCCAACACTGATGCTCACTGAAGAGTTGGATAAGCATCGCCTGTTTATATTTGAAGGCACCTCTGCTCCTCGTGCCGACATGCTTTGTGGTTTCCATATGCATCTAGTATTTGCATCAGTGGGTTTCTTTTTCATTGTCAACTATTAACACATTTTATGAAGGAAAACAAATGGAATTTTTTTGAAGAATCATTACAGGTGCCTAGTGGAGAAGGGACCACAAGATTTTGGGTGATGCTTTGTTCTGGCTGTTTAGTATTTAACAAGAACTGAATTTGTGCAGTTAAATGAGATTCAGAACATGTTTTATTGTGCACATAGTCGTATGTTCAAGGAAATTTGTTGACTTTTCCACTGTTAAAACATTTAAAACGTATGGAACTGCTAACTTTTTAGCATAGAGAGTTATAGAGGAGTACAAATGAAGTGGTATTTTGAAATCTAGTGTCAGAAATATATTTCTGTACATGTAGTTATCTGGTACAATACTAAAATAAGCAATTCAAAATTGTTTATAAGGAAGCTACTGATATTAAAGCTAAAAATCACCAAACATGACTTTTTAGTAATAAAAACACCAAGGAGAAAATTAAAATTAAATACAAGCACAGTAAACTGGCACATTGTACTGTTAGTTTATTAATTTTGATCTCTGTAGCATATGGTAGTTGCATGCAGCTAAGGGCTATGGCCACCTGTTAATGCTCCAGAGTACAAAAGAAGAAAAGATTTGGTTATTCAGTGATGAAAAACATGGTGACATCCAAATTCTGATTAAAAGCAATTTTCCTTTTTTTTAATACCTAGTGTGCTTTTTTTCAAGTATAAGTAACTTTCCAAGATAAAAACAATGCTGTAGATTTTATATTGGTTTATTTAGAGGAAATCTTAGTTGTTTTTCCCAAAACCCCCATCAAGGCTTTAGAGAATTTAGAGTGAGAAAGTAGCTAGCAACAACTAGTAGCTAGTTTCCTGTCTAAGAAAATGTACCAGGATTTTTTTTGCTGCGNTTTTTTCAAGTATAAGTAACTTTCCAAGATAAAAACAATGCTGTAGATTTTATATTGGTTTATTTAGAGGAAATCTTAGTTGTTTTTCCCAAAACCCCCATCAAGGCTTTAGAGAATTTAGAGTGAGAAAGTAGCTAGCAACAACTAGTAGCTAGTTTCCTGTCTAAGAAAATGTACCAGGATTTTTTTTGCTGCGTTTTAATAAAAAAAAAACTTTCTGGGTTCTTTGCAATAGGTCTCCTAATATAAGATACCAAGTTATCAGAGTGTGTAACAGTACTGTTACTTTATGAGAAACAGTTCAGAGGTTCCAGGAAACACTCCTGGTGCTTGTCCAGAGAAAGGCGCAGAGCCATTTCTCCCCAGCTGGCTCACGGGTTGCTGGCGGGGAGGCAGCTCCTGGCCCAGGGCAGGTGGGTCCCCGCCAGCAGCACGGGCTGGCTGGCACCACTCAGCCATGGAAACAATGGGCTGCTTCTCCATGGCTGGGAGCAAATCACTGCTTTGCGGTGGCAGCTGCACCTCCTCATGTGCCCTCCTTGGCTTCCTGGAGGGAGGCAGACTCTGTTTACATCAGGTGGAGTACGTAAGGTGTAATGGTGTAGTTAAGCTGTGTCTGTCACATATCATCCACAGGATAGGAAGGAATTTCTCTGCTTACTGTATTTCCTCTCTAGTTGTGTCTTGGTGAAAATTCAAAAGACATATGGACCCATGGGAGCCAGCTGGCATTTATCCAATGGTCATTCTCCACTTTGAAAAAAAGCATTTGTTGGAAAATGCATGTGTTTGGAACCAATTGTAGTCTCAGGTGGTGTGTTGTTGCCAGTTTGTGCATTGAAAGCCTAGGAGTCTGGAAGGGTTGCTTTTTAGACTGGTATCCCAAGCTCAGGTGCAGAAGGAGACATGGCAGTGCTGTAGCATGGGTGCAGGGAGGGTGGGGAAGAATGGGGCTGTTCTTGCTGGCAAGCGGACAGAGAGGCAGCTGAAGTGGGCAGCTTTGAACATCTCGCTTGGTGAAGGTGGCCCAGGGGCACAGGGGTCTTGGCCGATTGCTCAGCACTGCTGGGTTTTATTGGTAACAGGTGGCACTTTAAAAGTTTCCTGCCTGTTTTGAGTTAATTAAAACTTTGCAGCTGGAGCTCTTTCAGCCCCGAGCTTTGAGATGTTTATTTGTGTGGACTGCAGGGCTGGCACTCAAACTAGACCTGAGAGTCAGTCAGAAGTGTTCTCCTGTAATCATTATACTTTTAAAACAGACTAGATAGCTTTATCTGTTACAGTGGCAGATGTGAAACATACCTTAATTTTATGTGCTGAATTATTCAAATCACTATGGACATGTCTGTGTATTACTCATCTGCAGCTGACACCCTTCTTTTTCTTCCCTCTCCTTTGATTTTTTTTTTTTTAAAGTAGGCTTTCTTGTGGATTATTTCCTGAACCAAGGAGGTTTAGGGCACATTATTTTTCATTCTATTCAGCTTCCACCAATAGAAGGGAACAATTAGTGTTCGTTACAGTATGGTCTCTTGTCCACTGTAAATTAAATCGCAATCATCAGCTCATTTCACACAGGCAACTGAACAGCCATCCTGCATTATTATATTAGCAGAAACAGTATTTCATGATACATTTGAGCATAAATAGTTAGATATTGCTCAATATGTGCAGCTGGTTGATTGGAAGAGTTTGACTTGTGCTTACAGAAATCTGAACTTTGATCCTTGCTAACTGTGATAACTGAAATCTTACTGAAATTATGGGACATTTTCAAAGGGTGCTGGTGTTAAAGCTTCAGCTAAGTGTTGAATTTTGAGGTACACTGATAATAACAGATTACTAAAATGAGGGTAAGGTATTGATGGCAAGAGATGCTGCAGAGGTTTCAGAGGCAGATGCCCCCAAAACCATGGTAGCAGAGCAAGGATGGGCTACCTGTCCATGTGCCTGTCCCCTCAAACAAAAGGGCTTGTCTGCTAAATTGAACCCATCAGAACAGAAGCAGCTTTTCTTTCCTCTGACCTGCTCAGGTCCCCTTGGTGGGGGAAAGGTGTGTTTTCTATTTAAAAAGAGGAAGGCATTTATACCTCTTACTTCTCATTATATAATCTCATACATGCTCTGTTAAAAAGAGATTATGCCTGAGTGTGTTCGTGCTTTCATAAAAAATGTTTCAGTTGCCAGCTAGGGGAAATCTATACATCTTACAGTGTTGCCATTACTTAGTTCTGAGCTAGAATAATACTGCAAGTAGTATAAACAATGTGTAAACATATAGCATAAAAATTGGAAAGAATTACCAAAGACCGCAGACAACACTTCCTGAGCCAGACCAGAAGCTTTTTGTAAGCCAGGACTGACTGTTTGTGGACAGTGGAAACTCTTTCATTCAAAAGCAATCTCTGTGAGCAGTAGGCACAATCATGACATGGAGAGATCCCCAACCTGTGCCCTACCTGTGCTCAAAGGAAGATTTCCCGGAGTGTGCTGGGCTGGGGGCTGCATCAAGGCTGGGCTGGAGTGCTCTCCAGCCTCCTGGTTAACGAGGACCCTCTGAGCTAGAGGTACTGTCGTGTGCCTTAAATGACATTTTGCTTTACTTTCTCAGGTAAAAAGATCACAAAGAAAACAAGCAAAAAAATCCTTTTGTTATAGAAGATCTGCTGGTCAATAATTCCTCATTTCCAGTGTTTCAGCTAATAAACCCTGTTCACTTCTCTGTGCTCTTCATTGATTTTTCTCAACATCTATGGCTGAGCTTAAAGCACTCTTGCTGTGTAGCAGGTGTACGTCGGGCCCTACGGTCCTGGTGGCCAAGTGCAGGTTGTGTGAGCACCCTGTTCATGCAGGTGTTTCTGAGGATGGCTGCTGCAGAAGAGCAGTGCAGGCCACCAGCTTCCCTGGCGGTGGGGAGGGCCAGGGCTGCAGTGTGACAGGCAGGATGTGCCCCCCTCCCCTCTGCCAGGAGAGTCCCACTTACTGGTTTTCAAACATCTTTTATTTCTTTTACCCCAACATAAAGATTCCCAATATTTTTCCCCCGTTATGCAAATTGTTTTATAACTCTGCTCATCATTTCCTCTCATTTCTGTGCTTTTTTTAAGTCAGTCATACAAGCACACAATGGTTTGGGTTGGAAGGGGCTTTTAAAGATCAACTAGGGAGGGGAGTGGGGTGGGCAGGGACATCTTTAACTAGATCAGGTTGCTCAAAGCTCCATCCAACCTGTCCTTGAACCTCTTCCAGAGATCATTGAATCTCTTGCAGAGATGGGGTATCCACAAGTTCTCCATTGTTCCAGTCTCTCATAACTCTCATAATAAAAATTTTTTTCCTCATATCCAATGTAAACCTTTCCTCTTTCAGTTTAATACCATTGCCCCTTGTACTGTCACCACAGGTCCTGGTAAAATGTCTTTCTCCATCTTTGAGTGACAAGTTTATTCCACAATCATAGAATCATAGAATCATAGAATGGTTTGGGTTGGAAAGGACCTTAAAGATCATCAAGTTCCAACCCCCCTGCCATGGGCAGGGACACCTTCCACTAGACCAGGTTGCTCAAAGCCTCATCCAGCCTGGCCTTGAACACCTCCAGGGATGGGGCATCCACAACCTCCCTGGGCAACCTGTTCCAGTGTCTCACCACTCTCATAGTGAAAAATTTCTTCCTAATGTCTAATCCAAAATGACCTTTTCATTAGCACTCCAATTCTTCCCTTATCCACTGCTGGAGCTGAGGAGGGACAGCAAGCATGGCAGGAGGACCACAGCTGCAGTCAGTCTTTTCCTGAAATAGATCCTTCAGAGAGAAGAGCTTAATTTATCTTTGTTGTTAGCTCCCAGGTGACTGGCAGATTGCTGTGGGAAGAGAGGAATATGGCAGGAAAGGAAAAATTTTTAAGAGAGGTCTTCTAAGAGTGTAAGGGCAGCATGAGAAGCAAGACAGCGAGCTCTTGGAATAGGTGCTTTAGGTACTATGGATGTGCTTGCAGGAGTTATGCTGTATGGGCTGAATTGTTAAATGATGACTCAAATTTATCAGCATCTTTACAAGTGTGCTTTCAAGGGGAAGCATCCCCATGAGAGCTCTGTTCCTAACGACAGGTATGTTACCAACTGGGAGCTTGCTTACTTTCCAAAGCACAGCTTAGTCCAAAGTCTCAGTATTTGAACTTCCAAAAAGTCTGAGTGTTTTCTATTCATAACTTTTACCTGTGTTTCCCTTCCCCTTACAAACTCTTGCACGTGTTACTTTTGCCTCAGTTACATTTCTTTTCCAGCAGTGCCTAGCAAATAAGTGGACCAACCACAACCAATGTATCCAACATTTATTCAGTGTTCAGAGTGTAAAGCAGGGAAGTTAATGTAAGACTCAGTGCTGCAGACAGTTGCCCAGACACTGTGATTCTGAGCCTTACACTTTGAACCATGTGATCTAATCATATATTCAAAATTAATAAACCTATTTATAACATTCGTGCTCCTGGTGAATGAGCTGTAGACTAAATATTATTTTAATAATACAGTGAATTAAATGCGAATAATTATAAGAATAATTTGTGTTAATCATAGAAGGTTCATGAATAGAAAGAAGCAAAGTTGTCAACTTATTCACTGTAAGTTAGATGCCTCGCTCTCCTGCTAATTAAGTTCAAGGCTCTGAGTAAGTAGCTCTAAGTTGCTTCGTTACGTGGTGAAGTGCAGCTCTGACCCGGCTGGGCCGCCTGAGCCACGTGATGGGGGTTCATCACCTGATAGTGCAGGCTCCAGTGTGCTTACTCTTCTCCAAATAAATCTCTGCCTGATTACTGTAATTCACAGCAGGTACTTTATAACAAACTCAAACAACCTTACAATTATGTGACTGGAAGTAGAGGGAGAAGTTTTACAATGTGTTGTTCTCAGTGATTTGGAAAAAAAACCTCACTTTTTTGTTTCCCAGTTTACATTTTGTTAGATAATGAGGATAAGATCTATCTTCATTTTTGCATAGTTACATTATTTTTTTCAGATAATCTTATTTCTTATTTCTTTTGCTGTTGCTTTGTATTTGCTTACTTTTGGTTTAAGGATGATCTTGCATATTCTTGAGCAGAAGTTACTGATTTAAGTTTTGTTGTATCTCTGATAAGCCTCTCCCATTCATGGGCAGGGAGTGCACCAGATATTAATGCCCTGTTGTCTTTCCCTCTAGTTAAATCCCTAGTCCCTGCAGCTTGCCCTTATTATTTGGTAGAGGTAACTTACTTTGCTGTCTACCTTTTTTTTTCAGAATACCAGCTCTTCTCTAGACACTGAAGAAGTCACTGGTCTTCTGTGACACTGGTCCTGTCAAAATTACTAGAGATAATGCACAATGTCATCTGTGTGCCTAGGCACACAATAAAATTGAAGTTCCCATTCCTAAGATGAGTCAGCTGAGTGTGTGTGGCAAAATATTGCCTCAAATCAGACTGACTTTTGGAGCCCAGATATTATTATTATTATTATTCTTAAATGATCTTGTTTCAGGTTTATTTGTCGAGCTTCTGACCATTTTATTCTGTTGTAAGTTGGTTACAACTTGCACCCAAATTGCAAATTGAATCCTCACCGGTTTGATATGCTCAAAATATTGCTGTGGGTAGAAGGAGCAGATCTGCTGGGCAAACCTAGGGTGTTTTGTTAGTCTAATTAAAATCTTGGCAGTCTAATCAAAGAATTCTTTATCCAGTTGCAATGATATTGTCACTTAGTGATCATATTATGCACAGTTAATATGTATACACCAAATTTTCTGTAACCACCCTTTTCTCTGGTGTTAGCTCACTTTTCTGCTATCCCTCTGTATCTCAAGGTGGAAGTTTCAGCTGGACGAGGGGGAGTTCAAAGAATCGTCACACCCACCCCTCCACCTACCCGCCCTCCCTTAGCTGCAAGGAGGATGATGTTGCTGTTAATGGTTTCTTCCTCCTTGGTCCACAATGCACATAGGGTCAGTTTGGGATATGTGCCACCACACTCCTTGCTCTCCAATTGCATGTCACACCTGCATTTGCTCTGTGTGGCATATTTTATTTTCTTTAAATGTACCGGCTAGTGGCTCTTTATTACCCTTCAAACTGATTTTCCCAAGGCTGCACAGCTCTGATGATGAGGAGTACC
The DNA here is from genome assembly GCA_013400615.1 of Syrrhaptes paradoxus. Lineage (NCBI taxonomy): Eukaryota > Metazoa > Chordata > Aves > Pterocliformes > Pteroclidae > Syrrhaptes > Syrrhaptes paradoxus. Next base: position 106,500 of record VZTO01009666.1, on the reverse strand, counting down.
ACTCCTGAAGGATTTATAGCCTGGGGTCCGTGGGGATCACCTGCACCTGTGCTCTTGGGCCAAAGATGGTTCATTTTACTCACAGTAACACCTTGGGTTTACTGTCCAACAGTTACAGAAGTGCATGTAACAAGAGTGTTGGGCCCTGGGGGGATGCTTCTCCTGAGATCCAGCCTCCAACACCCACTGCACAGCATTTGGTCCCCATCCTGCCTTCCCAAAGCCTCCAAAGTCTTCTAGGAGTAGTTATTTAGAAAGAGATAAATTGTAAGAGAGAAAGCTAGGAGCTGCCAGTGTAATGAGGCTGGTGGGCAGCTGGGCATACACACGTCCACCTCTGCTGCAGTCAGGCGCCCCATGGTTAAATCTCCCCATTCTCAGAAGAGACAGCATAGCTGAGCATAGTGTCTCTTATTCTCTCAACCTCCGGGTATGGATTTTAATGTTTTTGTTTTTCTCTGCTGTCTTTTTACATGCTTTTTAAGTTCCATTAATCCTCCCGTGGGATTCCCTGTACATTTACAAACTAGTATTCCAGGGCAGTCTGTGTGTGTGTGTGTGTGTGTGTGTGTATGCCTATGAATATGTGGAGGGAGCGGGAGGCAGGAGGTTCCCCCTTTTTTTACTGCCTCCACATCCTGTCAAAGAGCCAGTTTACATTTGACAGAAGACTTGATGAGCTTTGGCATTTTATATATGTTCAAATTGTCATCCAGAATGATATTTATTTATTTTTCTATTTATGACTTGTGTTATTTTTATGATATGTAATAGATTTCTAATCTTTTTATTCTCTCTGGGTCTTGGAGGAATTTTTAAAAAAGTGAATTAAAAAAAAAAAACCAAACACAACCCTGCTGAAATAGAGGCACCTCTGTTAAAAATTGGCCAAAAAATATTTATTTAGTAGTTCTTGAATCTCTTGCCCTGTTTGTCTCAAGGATGTATCTCTTTCATGGGAGTTTTTACACTGCATTTGCATAAACTGACTGCTATTTGTACATAAGACAATGTATTTTTGGCAATGCATTACTTGTTGAGGGAATTATTTTAAAAGACGCCTTTAAGACACCGAAGGTTTACAGCTGTCTTCTAAGAAGTTTGTTATGAAAAGAAATTCTTAGGATAGGCTTTCTGCAGAATGGATCAGGCAAGCGAAACCAAGCTTAATGCATGACAACCTCGGCCTCTCTTGAACTTCAAACTTAGAATATTTTTGGTAGAGCCTATAAATCTTTGCCATACAATGGCAGCATATTTATTTTTAAATAGCAGGGGTGAGGCTCAAGGAGAAAGCAGTTTCAGGACTTAGAAAGAGAGTTAATTTGCTGTGGCATATCCACAAGTAGAGAAAGGCATACAAAACACTAATGTGAGCTAATAGCTTAACCCTCCTCTGACAATTTTTATTGAGCCCCAAAAGTGGCCCTGTGTAAGATAACACCATTTTCTGAGTTAAGGCTGAACTCACAGGTTAAGGTAAGGGTAAGACACCTCACACTAGGGTGTCCACATGAGGAGTGTGTCTGAATTAATTACTGAACAGTCAATTCAAATGAAGCTTTTGCACAATGTCCCCCATGTAGACAGACACCAAGGTACCTGGAACAGACCATGGGATTCACTTGGAAGATGAGTGCATAGCCATCATCTCAGGCTGCCACGAGAATGTTTTAATGATATCTATGCATATAAAAACAGCATTGAAGGGATTTAATTTTGAAATAGCTTCTGGCAGGAGCTTAGCACAAGAGTATACATTGCAATTGCTATCTTTCAGGCAACTATGTATGTTTATAACATATTCTGTCGTTAAATCGTGTGTAGTAACCCGTAGTAATGCCTTTGAGGGGCTCATCAGTGAAATTTTCTGAACTACGTTGAGCTCTGAGACCTAATAGTCTAGGAATGATGTAGGAGACAGGCAAAGTATTCCTGTAGTAGTCCCATCATGCCTTCTCAATGTTTTCTTCTGATTAGCTGTTGTGCAATAACTGATAAAGTTGATTATGTCAAGAGACATTTCCTGGGCTAGGATTAGACATAGACAATTCAAAAATTGATAGATTAGTAGTTTTCCTACAACAGAAATTAAGAACTGTCACCACAAGGAGCACATACAATGTTTCATAACTTGCATTGTCCATCACTGAATTGTGACTGGGCTGATGGCTGTGCATTAAGAAGCTCCAGAATGGTTTATGCAGATTGTCAACCAGAAAGGAGACATGTTTATCCCTTAGCAAATGACTACTGGAGTATTTTTGTGAACTGTAGTTATGCAGAAGACTTCAGTGGTCTTAAGCTTTCCCTTATTTCTAGGTACTTGTGAACTAAGGTACTTAGAAGCCCATTCCAGCATCAGGTATAGCAATTACCCTATTTCTGTCAAACTCCGTATTGCAGTGAATCCTGAACATTTACTGTTTCCTCCCACATTCCAGGTCTGTATATCTACTCTAAAATGATACTATAGTTGTGTGTTTGCATGGGTGTATATATTTGTGCATATGTGTAGATACAACCCACATGAAAATATTGTTTTTACTCTTCCGTGTGAGTTTTTAAATCAGTCTTCAGGGATGGCTATTTCTAATAGGTGGTTATTTCCTTCTGCTTTCTCCCATTCTCTCTGCTTCTAATGAAGCTCCTGAGAGAAGGGATAGGCACACAGTTTTAAATAAAATAAAAGATCTTTTTATTTCAGTTTCTCTGGTGATGGATGTTGGAAGAGCAATTAACCTCTTATTTTCCCATGCCATGAATTAAATTCCGCAGAGATGTGTATGTATGTGATGAATGTTTGGGGACTTCAGGCAACTCCATTTCTCTGTGTGCTTACAGGCAGGAAGAAAGGAGAAGAAATTAAAATGTTACATTAATAAACAAGAAATGTTGATATAATGACTACATAATTAGGAAATTCAGGATATTTCTAAAGTAATATCAGTGGAAACAACCACTGCAACTTGAGAATTGGGAAGCAAAGGCTGGTATCTCTTTTTAATCCATTAATTCTCTAAAGTGAAGAAGAGTTTTTTGATTCCTTGCTAGATTTTGGAAATGCTAAATTAAGGACTTAGATCTGTCTTACAGGTCTTGCTAGTCTTAGTATCTGTCCTTTCTCCTGAATGTAAAGGTATGAGCCCAATATTTAAAATCAATTACAGTTTTGTCAGCACTGCAGCAGCTGTCAATGACCACATTGTTATGCTTTGCAGAATTGTATCTTTGTTTTTCTTGTAAAACTGTGGAAAAAGTAAACTAATTTTTAACACCTTTTTTTTAGTAGACAGTTATCTTTTCTTGTTCATGCTGTCACCAGTGGTTGTCACTTCTTAATACATCTAGTTGCTTAACTTGAAACAGGAAAATCTCTCATCCCAGGAAAAAAATCCAGAAAGTAAAACCTCCACAGAAGCCTGATATTGATAGCTATAAAAATGACATACCGTTTTCCCGCTCACAACTGAAATGAAATGCTGCCTCCACACCGAGCCTTTGAATGCTGATCTTCAGCTTTGAGCGTTTTCCTACATACATTACAAATACTTGAAAGCACGATATATAGTGAAAGGGTGCAAAGCTCTTTAATTGGTTTTTATGCAAACATTGCTGTACTAAAACGCACAGCACTGTTAAATTCAGAGGTGGCTGTAAGTACAAAAGATGAGGATAATACCAGTGAGTTAACCTGTGTTGCACTGTTCCCATCCAAGCTTACCAGCAGCATTTTGCCTTTGAAGCACTGTGGCAGAGGAAATAAAGAAATGACCGTGTCTGTGGGGGTGAAAGGAGCTGGTATGTCTGCAGTGTGTTGCTTGGTTGTTGAAGTGGGGCACAGGCAGGCGGTATGTCCAATCCCCTTTTCCTTTAAGAAATTATTGTGTGTCTGAGGAGACCTGCTGTCTGCACCAAGTTTCTGCTGGTGCCGTGGAGTAGGCTGGGGCGAAGGCTGAGCTCCCAGGGTAGCTCGCCAGCAGCTGGGTGACATGAACTGTTGTCATTCAGAACATCCATTAGTAGAGTCCCATAATTTAGCTACATGTAGTGTCTTTACACTTCTATTTGCTTCTTTTGAACCAGTCACTTGCTGATTTTCTTTCATTTTTGGTCTCTCTTGTATCCAGCTCTTGTGCTAAAGAGACACTGAAAATTTGTTCTCTGTTCATGAGAATTGTGATTTAGTACACCTCAGTTATGTTCAACAGCGGTCTCTCCTTTTCCAGGCAACTTAAGTTCATACAAAATGTCCTGCTGGGTCAGAGCAATGGTGCATCCAGCTCAGGATTATTCCTCAAGCAAATGGCAATAGGGGACATTAGTCTGGGAGAGCACATGAGCTTGGTAGCTTTCTGAGGTCCATTCTCTCATCTGCCCCCAGCATCTGCAATTACTGTATAAAATTCTAGAGGTTACATTCTGACCCTGTTCCCTCTAGTATCTGTTTATAGATCTGTTGTCCATGAATTCATCTAAACATATTTTAAACCAGCTGATAAACATCTGCCTCCATAACCTCCTTGGGCAGCAGGATCCAGAAGCTGATAGCCCACTGGCTGAAGAAACACTCTCTTATTGTTTTTTAAACCAATTGGTCATTATATACCCCTAGTTGTTCTGTTGCAAGATTTGGTAAACAGCTTCCTCATGCAGCTTGTTCATCCCCTTCGTGCTTTTCAGGTCTCAGTCCTATCTGTCCTATCTCCCCTGAGCCTTCTCCACTACAAACTGAAGCATCTCAGCTCTTTGTGTCTCTGCTCATGAGGCAGCTGCTCCAGACCCTTGAATGTTTCCAGTTGCTCTTCTCTAACTCCACTTCATCTTCTTGGAGACCAGAACTGCACGCAGCTCCTCAGGTATAGATGCACCATAGACTTTGCAGCAGCAAAGCAAACCCCTTTGGTTTGCTCCCAGCACATATGGGGTGCCCAGCACTGGGCTGGCTCCTTCTGTCCACTCTGCACATTGAAACAGTCGTTCTGGAGAACTGTCAGTGATATTGCCAACCCCTCTTCCTGAACTTTCATCTTCCCATTTGGGCCTCAGCGCCTCCCTGGCATTGTTAGTCCCTTGATAGATTGTGTTACATAATGCTGTGCTCCTGGTTTAGTTGTGTGCATCCCCTGGGCAATCTCTTCCTTCTTGTCAGGTTCAGAGGACCTAACTTGAATGCTCATTTACACTCCCCTCCCTTTACCTTGAAGACTCTTCTTTAGTCATTTTTTGTATGGAAGCCATTTCTTCCTAGCTTTCAATTATTTCTGTTGTCCTTACTTTTCCCGCTCTATCTTTTTAGTGATAGGGGAAGTAGAACAGCCCACAGTATTCAAAGTAGGAACATCGGAAGCCTTTAAATAATACCATAATGATATTTTGTATGGTGCTCTCTATTTCTGTCATAGTAATGGCCAGCATTTGATTTGCTTTTTGACAGCTTCTAAGATGGAGTTGATATTTTCATAGACCTTTTATAACTCCGAGATCTCTTTCCTGAGTGGTAATAACTAGTTCAGAGCCCATGCTGAGATACGTAAAGTTGAGATTTCTTTTTCTCCATGTATTCTCGATATTGAATTTCATCTGTCTTTTTTATCACCTGGTTGACACTCTGAAACTCCTCTGCATCTCTCTGCAGCTGACTTTCATTTTTATGTCCGTGAATACCTTAGCACTGTTAGGAAACTTGAAAGTTGCCTTCTTTTTGAGATCCATGTCATGCTATAAACATATCATATATTTTGACCAACCCTGGCACTGATCTCTGTGAAACTTGACTCTTGACATACACTTCTGAGAAAACTGAATTCTTTTGGCATTTTTTCCCCTTTTGTCTTTTGATTCCTTGGTTGTTCATGAAGATGGATGTCTTACCCCCTGACATTGTTTTTTATTTAAGGTCTTTAATGAGCAACAGTATTGAAAATTCTTTGAATTGTATAAACTAGGTTTCTCTTGACTGTGTGGTCACTGATGCCTTCAAAGAACCCTACCAGATATATGAAGTGTGGTTTCCCTCTGCAAAATCCATTTCCTCACTACTTCATGTGTGGGTCTGTTAATTCTATTCTTATTATAATTTCTGAAAATTATACTGCTCCCATGATCAGACATACTTGTTTTTTATTCCAGGCGAGTATTTTAAAAAATGTGCATTGCATTTGACACCTTTCATTCAGCTGATGTTGAAAAAGTTTTACATTGTATCTGAAGTAGTTATTGTGGTTTTTGATGTATTTTGTACTTGAAATATGTATCATCGTGAAAACATTTCAAGTCTATTTGTATGCTTTGAATGAAAAAATATTTCTTTCAGTTGCATTGATAGCCTTGGTAGACTTTTATGCATCTATATTCTGATGAAGAATATCCTTATGAGAAGATAAATTTATCAAACAGGGAAAAAAGTCATTGGAATGGTTGCTGAGGGACAGAGTACATTAATCTGAAATATTTTTTTTCTGTTATTAAAAAGAAAAAAAAAGTTACTTGTGCTGCACTGGTAGGGAATAAATCAGGTGTTTAAACACAGACCATTTAAAATAAGTTTGACAGTGGCTGGAAACTTCTGGCCTGGTGGTTCTCACCCAGGGCCTGTGGAAGATCTGTGCCTTTCAGGAGAAGTGAGTGTAGGGCAGGCAAATTACCATGAAGTACCTAAAATAGTTTTAAGTAAGTTCAGGCACCTGCAGCTCTTATAAAAAGTCTACAGAGGTTGTAACCAGTATTTTCCTCTCCAAATCTCTGTGCTGCTGTTGCCCTCCATGTGGGACACGTTGCTCTATTGTCCATGGATTGATTAACTTCAGAGAATTTTAAATGCAGCTCACTTTCTCCAGTGTTAATATAGCAACTACTTTTACTTACGTAACATGCATAATCTATGATTTACTGCATAAAAATAGTTTGAGGTGCATTTTGCTGATGTGAAAGTAGGCAGCTGGGCTGTATGTAAGAGGATCTATAAGAGAAAACCCTGCCAAATATTTCTATTTTCCATATTAATAATAAAGCTGCCCCAGTTCTGATCTAAATTACATTTTTAAACTTACATGAAATGTTTTTAGAGGAAGCAGTTGTTTTCACACAGCACACAATCCCTTTGGACTTTTGTCAACTCTCAGGTCTAATCACATAAGCGTTTGTATACATATTGCATAAACAACTAATATGGTCAAAAAAAACCCCAACCAACCTGTAATTTAAGGTGTACTAATGAAATTAAATGTTTTAAAAAATAAGATTTGAAATAATTCCTTAGAGAATGGACTTTTCAGGTTTTGAAATTCCTTAGTTGGACCTTCTCCATGCCATTATAATAATTAAATGCCATTTGATTGCTGTTGTTTATCATTAATGATTAAAAAATAATTGTTTAGTAAATTTTCCCATCATCTGTTCTTTTTCTGAGTTACAGAACATGATTGGGATATTTAGTAAAATTAAAACCATCAGGTAGTGTGAAGGTGCACTGTATTGTTCTTCCCTTATAACTTTCAGTCTGTTTTCTTTCCTGTGTTCTGTTCAGATTCACAGGTATCTTGGGGCAGCATAGGTTCACTGCAACTAGACAAATTAGTGAGTAGCTGGCAGAGCTGATTTCCCAGTCTTCTAAAAAGTGCATGCCTTCAAGTGGTATGTATGCATGTCTCCAGAAAAGCTACATGAATATTAATGTAATTTATGCAGTGATAATGACTCTTACAAATTTCAGTCTGTAGGTGACTTGGAGTCCTGAACCCATCATTTTGATCTTCTTTCCTGTACCCTGATTGCTAATTTATTAGCCATGGAGCTATTTTAAAAATAATGAAAAATGCACAATCCATTCTGTACTTATCTCTGAAATAAGTTAAATTTTTTTAAAGATTTTTTTGTTTAGTAAGATTTTGCCATTTGTTGTTTTGCTGAATAGGATAGGCAGCTTGCCAAAAAAAGCTAATAAATCTGTAAGGAAAGTAAATTTTTCATTTTCTTCTCTACTAGATGGGAGAAAATTATGCATGCTTTCCACTTGAGGGTCAGGCACTACCTAGACTACTTTACAAAGCTCATTATTTAACCAAAGCACTTCAGTTCAACAGTGTTATTCATCAGAATTGTGTATCACATATTTTTGGGGTGATAAGAAGATAGACTGAAAACATTACATACAGACAAACAGATAGATATGCCAGTCTTTTGAAAGGACAGAGAGTATTTGCTGTTACCAAAGTGGAAATGAAGTGCATCTCTTGTATTTAGCAGTAGATAAAAAGATGATAGGAAGGAGGAAGGACTTTAAAGAAAACCTTTTTTCAGGTCTTGAACTAGTTTTTTTTTCTTCTATGTTAGAATTACGAATTAAACATTGCACTAAGGAAATACACTAGCAGATCTTTGGTGTTACTGATCTAATCACATTAAAAAATTATGAGCACTCTGCATATTAATTATGTAATGTCCTTTTATAATGCTGTGGATGTTATGTGTTTGAATTTACCTGAGATTCAACTAATTTCTTTTGGGCCAAATGGATAATTTGGTTTTTAAACATGTACTTCTAATCCTGACAGAATACAAGAGAGAAAAACATGAATATGATTAAATTTAGGAAGGAATTTCCCAATCGAACCAGGTTCTGTCATAGGACAATAATGTTGAGCCATTTTTCAAAAATTACTTATATTTCTATTGAGTGAATTACTTCTTTTTAGTGGGAAAAAATTTCTAGGGATACTATTAGTAAGAATTTATAGGCAGCTACTTGCAAGGCAGTCTTATCCAGGCTTTGTGCCCTCCTGAGCATCATTGGCCAGTTTGGCAAGGTAAACAGCATTAGTGATATCCAGTATGTCTTCAAGTAATTTTTTTTTTGTTTTATTCTCTGTGGGTTTATTTTTACATTCCCTTACAACACTTTTGTGTTCAGTGTCCTCTTTTTTCATCATAGTTCACTTGCAGAAACATCGTTTTGCAATCAACTTGACATTTGTAGTGTCAGCTTTGCAGACTTGCGTTAACCTCATTTTGCCATCATCTTGATGTACTAACCTGCATATAGACCTGCACAGAAATAATTTAACATTCATCGTAGTGTGTGCAGTAATGTCTCATTAGACTCGAGCTAACAGAATTTTGTCATCATAATTTGCTGTCATAATAACCCAGTCTTCACAGATGTAATGTGACAGTCTTTTGCCACTGTAACTAAAGCTTTGAGCAGTTGTCATCCAGGGGACTTTGGGTGAAATCAATGTGATTAAAAACCAGACCCTTAATAGTCCCATACTTTAAGCATTTTGTCACATATCTTAAACAATAATTAATCATGCAAGTGTTTAGCACATGTTTAGCTTGTAAGTGTTTGTTTTCTGTGGGAAAAAAAAAATTGAAGGAAGAGTGACTGGCAGAACTGCTAATAGAGCTAGGTCTCAAGATTGTCAATGTACTTCTGTATCCATTGGACTGCTCTCCTTTCACAGTGCAATTAATTTTGTTTATGAGATGAATGCAAACTTGTACTATATGTGATAGGTCATATTAACTAGTCTATAATTCTTATTTCAGAGAGTTACAGAAATATGGGGATGAAAGGCATTAGATTTCTTCTACTGCACGGGCTGAGATAGATCAAACATACTTTGTTGCCCTTGAAATAATTTGTTAAACTTTTACTTACAAGCTTCCACCTAACAAACTCTGTATGTGAATGTTTTCATTTAAGTAACTCAGTGCTCTCACAATTTTCTCCTAATATCAAATCTAAGTTGACTGTACCCAAATGATGTCCCTCTCCTCAGTATACATGAAAAATAATAGAGCGTTGTCATCTTTAGATGCTCAAAGGCAGCAGTTATCTACTCCTTTGCCTTTCCAGACTAAACACATGACATTCCCTCAGTCTTTCTTTACAAAGGAAACTACACGCTTGGTTATTTGTCATGATAAGTGCTCTCCAAATCATCTGTGGCTTTCATGAACTGTGTCAAAACTGGACACAGCTGAAACATTGACTGGAGCAGAGTAAAGCCAAGGGAGTACGTGATGGGGTGACTGGGATACTGCCTAGGCGGCTAGTGCTTGAGTTGCATTTCCCTAAAGAAATCTGTGTTTATGTGTAGCAGCTAACAGATTTGCTATGCGAAATGACCTTGAGTTGTCTTTGGCAGAGCTGATACAGCTTGCCTGCAGACCTAGGTGAATTCTCTCTCGTACATATGGATTGTTGACTCTGATTCACAATTTCCTCTTAGTTCCTTATTGATATTCTTTGCAGTCAGTTTGGCATCTTTCCTCTGCTCCTTATGTATTGTATTTGTTTCTCTTCTAGACTAAACTTGTTTTTGTTTGCAGTTGTTTGTTTTTAACCAGAGAAACTTCTTTTCTTACCAGTGACAATACTGTATTCAAACATCTTCCAATTATCATTCACATTTCTCTGTTTAACTTCTTTCTCCTTACGGATAAGGGTTTATAATTGTTTTCAACTTTGTGAAATTGGGTCCTTTTAAAAGACTTATAGATACAGACATGCATATGTTACCATCGCCAGCACTTGCTTATACATGCACTCAGTCTATCAGTGACATAGATGCATGCAGATGTGTGTGTGTATATTAAAAAATTTTAGGATTTCACTATTTACATGTGATGCAAGTAATTAAGTTATTATTAGCTGCATAAGCAATTGCTCATTGTGGAGTCTGGGATCAGTTCCTCTCTAATGTTGATGTTGAATACAGACTTCCCTTGGGTGAATTGCAGTGGCTTTCAGAATTGGGTAAATTTCATATGTTGTGGACCCACTCTGAGAACATAACTGCACCAAAGGGATTTCTGTTGAACTGGAGGACCTCATGTGTTGTGCTGTGTCTCACTGCTGGTCTCTGTGCCCAGATTTTTTTCCTGTGGACGGTGAGAAATGAGTAGAAGAGGGACAGTCTGAACTTGGCCTTTCATTATCTGGACACACAAACAAGGGTGGACCAACAAAAGAGAAAGCCAGAGAGGCACCCCCTCCCCCAATTGCAGGAGCCAACTTTAGGTACTGTCTGGAAGAGGATCCTCTCTGCAGGCTGTGTGGGATGTTTATGCTGATTGGACTAAGTTACATGCCTAAATCTAGAGACATTAATATTAGTTAATAAGATGTTCTCCCTTCTGGTCATCTGAGCCTCTCTGGAGAGTTTAAGTTTGCAGTCAACAGCTAAGTAAAGACCAGTAAAGAGTGGCGTTTCTGCAGGGATCAGTATTGGGACCAATACCGTTTAACATATTTGTCGGTTACATGGACAGTGGGATTGAGTGCACCCTCATCAAGTTTGCCGACAACACCAGGCTCGGTGGTGTGGTCGACATGCTGGACAGAAGGGATGCCATCCAGAGGGACCTTGACAGGCTTGAGAGGTGGGCCTGTGCAAACCTCGTGAAGTTCAACAAGGCCAAGTGCAAGGTCCTGCACGTGGGTCAAGGCAATCCCAAGCACAAATACAGGCTGGGCGGAGAACGTATTGAGAGCAGCCCTGAGGAGAAGGACGTGGAGGAGTTGGTTGATGAGAAGCTCAACATGAGCCAGCAATGTGAGCTTGCAACCCAGAAAGCCAACCGTATGCTGGGCTACATCAAACGAAGCATTAGCAGAAGGTCAAGGGAGGTGATTCTCCCCCTGTACTCCACTCTCATGAGAACCTACCTGGAATACTGTGTCCAGCTCTGGAGTCCTCAGCACAGGAAAGATGTGGACCTGTTGGAGGGAGTCCAGCGGAGAGCCACAAAGATGGTCAGAGGGCTGGAACACCTCCCCTATGAGGACAGGCTGAGAGAGTTGGGGTTGTTCATCCTGGAGAAGAGAAGGCTCCCAGGAGACCTTATACCAGCTTTGCAGTACTTAAAAGTGTTTTTAAGGGGGAGGCACTCTTGATCAGGGACTGTAGTGATGGGAAGAGGTCTACTGGCTTTAAGCTTAAAGAAGGCAGATTTATATTAGGTATTAGGTGGAAGATTTTTCCTATGAGGGTGGCGAGGCCCTGGAAGAGGTTGCCCAGAGAAGCTGTGGATGCCCCATCCCTGGAAGTGTTCAAGGCCAGGCTGGATGAGGCTTTGAGCAACCTGGTCTAGTGGAGGGTGTCCCTGCCCATGGCAGGGGGGTTGGAACTTGATGATCTTTAAGGTCCTTTCCAACCCAAACCATGCTATGATTCTATGATTTTATATGCATAAATGAATAATTCTATTTCATCCTTATTACCTGTAGTCCTACCATGTATGTATCAGTAATTAAAGTCTTCTTCGTCTTCTCTTCTTTGTACTCTTAGTATTAGTTTTTATATATTTTTCTATCCTTTCTTAGAATTTCCTTTTGATTGCTCAGTGTATCTTCTGAGAAGTCTGGGCCAACAGTCTACAGGTAAAATTTATTTCATTTCTGCTGAGGTGAAATTTTCTGCAAGTTGGAGAATTGACTGGGTTTGAGAAAAAAGATCTGCAAAGTATGAACATTAGGCATATGGGAAATGGAGGCAGCAAATACTGCCCTAACAAATCTGCTTGGGACCTCGCCCCAAAGAGAATTCCCCTTGGTAAATAGAACTGGTCGTTCTTTAACTGAAACTTTCCAAAATGGATAGTGATTACTGCTTGTTTTCTCAATGTTGCTTGCTATGTTGAACTAGTAAGAAGTGAGCCTATCACTTCTGTTGTGCTAGATGCTCTCCAAAAAAGAGTAACCCCTATTCCACAGTGGCTATGTCATGAAGGAGGTAGCTTGCTTGGGGAGAGCACAGACACAGTAATGAACTAATATGCTGGTTCATATGCTAGAGCATGTTTTCAAACAGAAGTGTTTTGTAATGTACAATACACTGAATGGAAACTGGATGTTTTTTTAACAGCCCCTTGCATATGAGAGGGCTTTGCCTTAATCATCATGTAATCTGCTAATTTTCTGACTACAAAATTTTGTTTATATCTTCAATTTTGTAAGCCCAGAACCTACCACTTTCTTCAGAATTTAGAGCAAGTGATTTATTTTTTTTGTCTTTTACTTTCTCGTCTGCATATCAAATAAACATAAAGAGAAAAAAAACCTGAAAAACCCTTGAAACCTGTATTGAAACCCTCTACAATGTATTACTTTTTGAAGTAAAAATAGGCTAAGAAAAGAAGGGAGTTCGTTAGTAGCTCACATGGGAAATAATTTTTTTTCTTTTTTTCTTTTTTTTTTTCCTTGCTCATTTTACAGGAAAATCAGAAGCCGTCTGTTTACTTCTGTTGTGATAAAGCTGACAAAGATTTGTTTTTCCTCTGTTGCTGACATGCAAGTGGTTTAGGGGTTGTTTTTTTGATAACAGGAAGTGAATAATAAAAAGACTCGGAGCCAGTTTACCACCAGAGCAAAACCCCACGCTGCATATTAGTGCTTAAAAGATTTCCATCCCAGTTCTCCTTTCACATCAGTCCCATAGTCCCCAGAGCTCAGCCCTTCTTCCCACACAGAGAGATGTGATAGATTTGCAAATACTGGCAAGAGCACAGAGACATCTTGTTATGAGGCTAATAGCTGAACTGAGCGACAGGCTTAGATTGCCTTTGGTTTTTTTTAGGTCAGCATTGGCAGGGAGTTAAAAACAGGGTGGAATAAAGGTTGAAATATTTTCTGAAATTATAATCAAAAAATCATCTGTCTTAGTTTCATGCTGTAAGCGCTCTGCCTGATGTTGAGTTGTATTGGCAAACAACATGTGGCACTGGGATGTTTAAAAAGTCATAAGAGGTTTGTAAATCAGTTCTGCGCGGCATGCTACCTATTTGTTATTTTCTTGTTTTATGTGTTAACAGGAAAGGAGATGCTGTCTGTGTTAGATGATATAAATAGCAATATGGTGTGCTTTCTTTTGTTGGGGGTTTGTTTGGTTCTTGTATTATGGTAAATTACAGTCAGATGGAAGATTTGTTACTCTGTGGAGGTTGTTAACATGAAGTCCTTATTTGATTTATTGACGTTGAATCGGGGACCTCTCCTCCCATATAAATTATTCTGGATACTGTAATATTTCTTTTCTATGTCAAAAACATATTTTTTCAATTGAGTCGTGGTTTTTTTTTTCCTTGACATAGAAGTCCTGAATTTCAATGTTGCTCTTTACTAAGTTACAGGAGAGGATGAGTTACACCCTGAGAACTTGCTTCCCATGTCCAGTCTAAGGTTTGACCATTATCTTCAAGTCCTAACTTCCCTCTGGTTTAGCTTGCTGAAACAATAAACTTGGCTGCCAAATTTGGATGTTGAANTTTTTTTTTTTTTTCCTTGACATAGAAATCCTGAATTTCAATGTTGCTCTTTACTAAGTTACAGGAGAGGATGAGTTACACCCTGAGAACTTGCTTCCCATGTCCAGTCTAAGGTTTGACCATTATCTTCAAGTCCTAACTTCCCTCTGGTTTAGCTTGCTGAAACAATAAACTTGGCTGCCAAATTTGGATGTTGAAATCCATTTATTTTCTGAGGTTGTGCTGATGTATGCTGAACCCAATCTCCTAAATGGTTCCTGAACAGGCAGTTTATTGTTGGGGCTTGTTTTCGGATTGCTATTGGCCTCTTCGGCATGATCTCCAACTCTGTGTTACTGTCATGCTCATACCATTAGAAAGGAGATATTTTCAACTTTATCAATACTTGGGTTTTGAAAGGACTTCTCAAGCAGGAAAATAAACAGCCTCTGTATAAAGTGTTAATGGGTGGATGAAAATCACCCTGCTACTGAGAGGAAGACAATTATCTTTCATTTAAGCGATTACTGATCGTGAAAGAGGAAGGCAACCCTAAACTAGAGCAGCCAGCAATCATTTAAAAAATAATAATTTTTATCATGCCAAATTTTCCAGATTTTACAACCTCTCTGTGACTTTGAAGCTGGTTCCCTTCCCCTCTTGTAGCACAGGCACTGTAGTCTCACAGCACTGCGCGGTGCTGCTGCAGGTTGCAGCCTGCTACTTGTAGCATCTAGAAGGAAGGGTGAGGCAGGTGACCTCTGCCTACTTGCATTTATTGCGTGTATGTTAATTGCTTGACATAGGTCTACAGTGAGGCTGTGACTTGCTCTCTGCTGTTGAAGAGAGTCAGAGCTTTTAATGCTGGTTCATATTAAAAAAAACCAACCAACCAAACAAAAAAAAAACAACCCAAAAAAAACTATAAACAAGCAAACCTGGTCAAAGTGATAAACCTCTTCCAGGTTGTATGCACAATAAAAATGTACACCATGCTGGCCAGTAGGGACTGGCTGATGCATATAAAACCTCTTTTCAGTAGAGTTGATGCTTCTCAGTGTTAACCAATTATGATATTCATAGCTGCTGAAAGTAGTATTTAATTTTTAAGAGCCTCTTGATTTTCTTTACACGCCCAAACAGAAAATAAACAACAAAAAAGCCCCCTAGAAGTCCAAAACCAACCAAAAAAACAAATAGAATTGAACACTCACTTTTGTTATTTCTCTCTATTGCCCAACAAATCTTGACTATTTTCCCGTCGACTGCAGGAGCATCAGTAGGAGGAAGGGAAAATATTTCTGGGCTGAACATTTCTGCACTCCTGTGTATGGACTGGATTTTCTCTTGAAACACAAAGAGTTTTGAACTCACCCAGTAAGAAAAGGGGATGCAAATTTGAATTTGCTGCATTTGGATGATTGTTTTAATCGTAAGCTATTGTAAAAATTTCCACTAACATCTTTGAGCCATGTTTTAGAAGAAAATATTGAGTAGCACTGTATTTCTTGCAGAACATGATCTGAATATTCTCTGATGGTCTTAAAGACATTGTCAGGGAGGATGAAGAATCTACATGAATTTTGTGAATTATGACTGGAGTTAGGTGTAAAACAGACTGCGGAGCTCTGTTGTGATGAAGGCCCTCTGGTCATATGCAGAAACAGAGATTTAGGCACCCGGAGAGTTTTGAAGAAAAAGTTAGTCACCTTGAAATGAATATGAGCCAGGAGGATCATAGTTCTAGCATTAGACACCTGCCTTCAAGATAGCTTTCACTTGTAGTCTATAAGTACATTACTGGCCCTCAGTTATTGACAGCATTTGCCATCAACAGTGGTCTTAGATATTTTAAAACAGAACATTTGCACAATAAGCAGTTCCTTTCCTGAGTTTGCTCAGTCTCCTTCTCCCTCAAATAATCAAAATGCTGCTGCTGTCGCAGTGTGCTCTGCTCTGCTTCAGATTATTTTCTACATCAGTTCATGACTTGCAGTTCCTGTGGGCTGCAAATTAATCCTGAGGAGTCTGATGTTGTGTTCTGTACATCCAGGTTTTCCAGGGTATTAATTTGACTATTGGTGTAGAAAATGCCAGTGGCTGTAAGGGTATGTTATGCACTTAATTTTTTTTTTTGGTTTTTTTTTTTGGTTTTTTTGTATTATCCAGGAATTTACTTATAAACCTGTAGTCACCATGACTAGACACTTTAATGTTTTAAACTGAAAAATAACTTTTTTCATTTTTTTAAAAGTAATGAACAGTGTAAGAGCCTTTACTCAAATGACTTTTCAAATTAAGCCACGAATTAGTAACATGATTCTTTATGGTCTGTCTCTAAAGGCCATATATACTGTACCAAGTATATACTGTAGAAAGCAACTTTATAAAAATCTTGGTTTGGGTGGAGGATGCCATAGTCCCATTCCCAGGCATCGTGTGGATGCCTGCTTTTCCTTCTCACATAAACTAAGGAGACCTGGGACTGAATGCAGGGGGAGAGCATGAGCCCAAGTCCCACCCATTTGGGACCAGCAGCTTTTGTGATTTGGGAGTCAAGGGATGTTCCCACTATTAGGAAGAAGCAGTGACAGGCAGCTTGTGTACAGTCTTGGCTCTGATTCTTCTGACGGGTGTTTCTGGGCCGTGCATAGCAGCAGTACCACATGGTTTTGTTGGGAGTGGAAAGGTCAATTGTAAGTCAATAGCTTTTTTTTTTTTTTCTTTCTCTCAAAGCAACTAATCACAATCGGTGTTAGTATTTACACACTTAGTTTGGGGACAACGCTATTTTTGGGTTTGTTTATTTTTTCCCCTGCTTGGGAAGGAGGTTGCAATATAAAAAGTCTCATCTTGGAGAGAACGGCAGAAGACAGGCTGGTTACCACTGCTCTCCCAAAAAGGGAGGATCCTGTCTGGGGATGGGCTGGGGTCATTTGCTGAGGAGGGGGAAAATCTGTTTCACAGGTCTCTCAGGAGAACTGCACAAAAGGGAGCAGTAAATATCTTCACCCTGCTCTGTAGCGCTAAATGTTCTTTGGGAAGCCATAACACATAATATAAATCCATTGCACATGCCACCCTGGAAGCAGAGCCTTATATGTCGAGTGCATGGGCTGTCCTATTATGGGAAATCAACTTTGTTTTGAGGGAAGCACAGAGCATTGCTTCTGCGCAAGTCCTGGAATTTGAAACATTTAGGGGCCTCCAAAGAGCACTGGCATTAGTTACCATGCTGGCTGGGTGGAAGTGAGGATCCCTGCCTCTCCCTGCCTGGGACACAGACCCTGCCGGCAGCCAGCCCAGAGCTGTATCCCACCGGGGTGCTTTCTGTGCTCTCCTCTGCAGAGCTGCTGGGGCTTGTGCGGGGACACATCTGTCGTTATGCAGGGACAAGCCTAATTCAGCAAAAGCTACTGGAGCAGCAAAGTTGGAATATACTTTGCCAAGAAATATTTTGGTGTTGTTTTCTTTTTCCTCTTTTTTTTTTGTGGAGAGATTTCATGTCTGCTCACATGCTTTGGTATGAGGAAGTGGAAGATGATTGTAAGTATGAACAGACTGACATAATTTATCACAATATTCACTTTGACAGAGCAATGTAGTGCTATGCAGCCCACTAACAGCATGCATTTTTAAATATTTACTTTCCAACTCTAAAGAAGGAGAGCATTAGGGGGGAAAAATAAAGAGAATTTTTTTGCCTCTGTTATGGGGGTAATAACCTGTACATTATATATATATATATATATATTTTATATATATATATATAAAAGAAGTTCTCCAGAAACAGTACCCTTTGCTCCAGAAACAGCTCTCCTTTGAATAAAAAGAATCCATTTCTTCCTGAGGTTCATCACTTATTAAAACATGGGGTTAAAAAAGAAAGAATTGAGAGATAGACCAACACATCTGAAAAAAAATAGTGTCATTATTCTAATAATTTGGCAAAACATCAAAGGATTAAACAGTTGCTTTGAACTCTAACGGCATATGCAGTTTCACTGCCTAACATTAACTTATGGAGTAAGAGAGCTCTTCTCTGGCCACTGAACTGTCTGAAAACAACCCAATGAGGGGGTGTCACTTTTATTCAAACTGAGCAGCAGCTGAGCTCTCCCATGCACTTCCCAGAAAAGAACATGCATGTTTTCCAGACTTGTGCTTGTTTGTTGGTTTAAAGCTGTCCTTTCTGTGCAATGAGAAGAAAAACAGAGCTAAGACTAAAAGACTGAAGAAAGCCAAGAATGAAAGAATTACAGGGAGTTTTAAAAATCCATCTACCATGTTCCCCAATTATCTTTCTTCTTCCTCCTCCACCCAGGCTTCCAAAACTAGTGGGGAAAAAAGTGTCAATTGTCCAGACTTAATCTATGGTCCCTGCCCCCTGTTTTGTAGTTTTGGCTCTTCCACTTTCAGCTTAGTCCTGTGTCTGTATAATAACAGAATTCCTCTTTTTCTCTATTTTTCTGACCATAAAGGTCATGGGAATACAAACACACTGTCATTTTCCCCCTTAACATATATGGACTGTATGGTTACTAACTTCTGATGAACCTTCCTGAAGATAATGTTAAATTTTGTTACATTTGACAGGAAAGAAGCTTAAAATAGAAAATTTAAGGGTGCAGGTGTGGTCTTATGCCACAGTTTGTTTTCCCTTTTTTTCAAAATGAACTTGAACTGTGTTTTCTTGTGTAGTAAGATAGGACTTAAATAAGACTTGAATCAGCTATAAATTTTCCAGTTTTGTACTGCTAGGAGAGGTCCTGCAATGATAGGACCCTTTGCTTATTGGACACAGTCTGACAGTAAAAGAAGGGGTACAATAATGAGATCATCATCATCATGACATATTAAATAATTAGGAGACAGCTTATTTCACTTCTGAAAATATTGGGGGTGAAGTTGTGAAGAAGAAATGTAATGGGTTTCTCTTAAGGGATTTAACTCCTGGTTAGCAAGGGGGAGATAACATCTTCTAGAGCAAACCACTAGTGGACCTTTTCCACCAGTCCTCTTTGGAGAGAAATAAGGAGGATTTGTTGTCTTCATTTTTCTATATACTCCCTTTCCAAGGGAGTCACAATATCAGCCCAGACTGCTCATCCTCAGCCTCGAGGAGGAGAAAATGCTGCAAGGGAAGCCAGGCAGGCCTTTGGTAACTAAAGGGGCAAAGATCTTTGCTGCTTAGCTCAGAAGTTATAATTGCACTTTGAAGATGTAGTAGGTGAAAGAAAGAAAAAAATGGCTCTCTTAGAGATTTTGAAAAATACGAATAGGAAACCGGAGTTGCATCTAGCAGATGAATAGCATTTATGACAAGAGCCATTAAATCACTTGCTAGATCATGTCACATAACTGTATTTATATCTAAAATGAAAGGGAGCTATCGTAGCACTTCTTGGGAATTATTTAGATGAATTGATTTACTCACCGGTATCCTCACTCTTTTAAAGGGCATGGCATTTTTCTTTATATAATTTTATATTGCATTGTCAAGGTTTTTCGTAGTTGTATTTCAATAAAAAAGGAAAACTCCATGTCTGCGCTTTGTGACAAAGTGTGTCCAAAATAACACTCTCAAACTGATTCAGGACATGTCACTTGTACTTGTTGCCTGTGCTTGCTTTGCCTCTTTCTCTATAGTGGATGAAAACTTTTTGCTCTTAGAGGTGACAGCAGTTGCTGACACCTCTGCACTGTTTTTTAAATCCATCCTTTCTCTTTTCCTAATTTCCCCTCTCCAACCCTCCATCCATCTCTGCATTCACCTCTTCCCTTTTCTCTTCTGCTCACTCCCATGCCACAGCAGTAAAGGCACGTTCTCCATTCCCTGCTTTCTGTCACTTCTGCTGAGAATGACCTTTGTGAAACAAAAAAGGTATTTATTCATTGGCATCCTTAGTCTGACATGGAACCAAATTCTGCTTGCAGTTGCACCCAGGCATCCTCTTTCTCTGCTTGGATTTGCAAAGTTGCAACTGAAAATAGAATTAATCATCAAACCAGAGCCAGTGCAGAAAAGAAAATAATCCTGCCTGAAATTTGGTGGCCACAAGGGGTCTCTTACCGGTTATCATGGGTTTACTGTAGCAGGGATCCATCTAAGTTTGTGCTTTAGCTCAAGTCAGAAGTGCGTTTCTAAAGCAAATTCCCAGATGTCCCTGCTTATAACCGTGTATCAGTGTGCATTGCCCTGCATCCTTCTGGGAGGCAGCTGAACTCGGAGGTGCACTCTGGGTTCAGCTGATGGGCACGAACTCTGAGGAGGTGTGCAGGGTGCCAGGGTCATACTGAAGCTCCTCCAAAACAAGCCTGGTGATGCATGCACACCTTGGGCGGAGTGCTGGGGTGGCAGTGCCAGCCTCTTCACTTTATGAACCTGCTCCTGTTGGGCCACGTGTTTTGCTGTGGCCCAAGACAACTCAGTGAGATAGGAGTAGGATGACAGCAAGTTTCTTTGGATCTTGAATGTGAGAAAAGAACTGCTCATAGAGTCACTACCCAGCTGGCACAGGAGGGTGCTTCGTCTGTCTGCTCCTACCTAGTGTCTAGTCCCTTGCCCCTGGTCCCCAGGCAGCCCACGGGCATCACAGCTGGCCATGGCTCTTTCCAGGATGGTTAATGAGCAGAGGACCACATTCAAGGAACAGTAGCCTTGCAGGATGTTAGGGAAGAAACTGATGATCCTGTGAAAATTAATTCCTTCACTTTAAAAAACTTTCAAAGGGAAAGATTAAATTATGTTACTAATAGAATATAGTTACTGATCAGATAGTTATTTATAACTGAAAAGGTACAGTATTTGTAGAAAAAGGTTAACCCTTGAATAATACTGTGAAATTATTTGGGCTTCAGAGTTGTCCACAGGGTTAAGCATTTTTACATGATTGCCAGAGGGAACAGGATTAAGCTCATGTATTTTTGTCATGGATTACTGTTAGACAAAATCACATTGAATGGGATTGTGAACCAAGCAGCCTTGATTTGAACAGGCTGACTTGTTGATTTTCACCGTACATTTTCAATTAAACATTACCCCAAAGCTTAATTATCGTTTAGGAGGATAACCATTGTACTGTGTTATAGCTAACCGCTGGAAAAAGACTCCTCAATAAATCTAGCAGAACTTTATAGCATTGGGTTGCTGTTGAGGAGGATGCACTTGCAATAATACCCATCACTGTCAGGGGAAACAGAACAGCACTGGGAATTTTAAATAACTGTGCCTTATCAAAGACTGAGCTTTATGGAAGGCAGAAATAATGGTTAGTGGAGTGTAGCTTTGCAGAACAGCTTGCCATCTGGGCTGCACTTGGGGAACATGCTCCTTCATCTTCCAGGAAAAAAACACATGGAGCAAAGGAGTTGTTTGTTTAGATTTGGAGTACTTTCTGCAGAGACCAGAAAGACTTCCCTTCTACGTTACTTGCCACATGTGCAACAAGTTGGAACATTTTTAATGATGTGTTTTGAAGGACAGCTAGACCGGATTTTAAGAAAGTAATAATCTTTCTTGGTTCTGGTTGCAAGTCCCATTTTCATTTTTGAGTATTATTTAAAGCACGAGGCTGATAGTATTTGGGAGGTTTTCTAGTCCTTTCTCTCTCTAATTCTCTGTTTTTAAAATAATCCATATATATATGATTAAATTTTTATCAGCTACATAGAGTCTTTTATTCCTAAAGGCAAAATAGAGTTTGTAAGTATTTCAAGCATATGCAGAAGAAAGAAATAGTATTATGCAAGCAAAAGCATATGTTCTTGTGATTTTGAATATGTTCGTAGAAGATAACAGTTCAGATGGTACATTTATACTTAATTTCTTTCCTAAAACATTTTAAAGGATCGTTATCCTCATCAGAAACAATTTAACATAATAAGCATTAGAAAGATACAGCTGTAAAAGTTTCCTCATAGAAAACATTGCAGAAGTATGTGAGTCCTAAGGGTGGTTTTGTTTTCTACAGTATTTTTCTATGAGGTATCCTAATGGTTTGGGGATTCCTTTTTAATAAAAATAATGCTTCAGACTCTTCATTGTGTAGAAATGACCTAAATGGGGACTCCAAATATCACATTTTGCTTACCTTGCCTTTGCTAAGAGTTTTTGAAAGATCCCTGGGGACCTAGAGGGTTTATGAGCACCACAGAATAAGACAGGAGTTTTAGTCAGGTTTGTGCCTGTTTCTTTTGACCTCTTTATTACTCTGGCTGTCAGTAAAGTCTGAGAAAGCTGCGGGTCTCTTGCCCTCCAAAAGTGTCCCAGTAAAAGCAACAAACCTAGTATCTGATATTCTTAATATAAACTTAGAAAGGGCAAAAATTTACTTGCAATGTGCACTGGACTAGGTACATAGCATTGTCCCACCAGATGTCCGATAACCTGTATTTCCTATAAGATGTGAAAGTTGTTACCACTTGTGAAAAATTGATTATGCTCACTGTGGGAGCATGCCTGTGAGCATGGGATACCCGTGAGGGAGTCCTCCGGTCTCACCCCATTGCTGCTTGCCATGTTCTAAAATTGGCACCCACCCACACAGCTGAGTGTCTGCATGCATGCCCGCTGGTTTTTACATGAACTTATCCACGAGTAAGGCTTTTAATTTTGCCTAGCACAGGGAATTTAAGGAATTTAGAGGATGATTGGAATTTGACATTTCTGCCTTTTTATTCTGAAAGATACTTTGATTAAAGTGTTAGTAGGCTCAGCTAATGGAGGCGTTGCTGCTATTTCAGATACACAGGGTAAGAAATTTGAAGGCAAGCCAAATCACAATGAGATGGAATAATGATGTCCTTGGTTTATTTTTCACTTGGTACATTCAGGTTTTGATTGGATTCTGAGCGAGGCAACAGTTTTCTCTCCCAGAAAGCAGTGCTGGTCCTTCGAGGCTTGCAGCCTGTTATCAAAGCAGAAGCATTTTCTTGTGAAGGTCATGGACGGCGGTGGCAGGAGACAGGGAGAAAAACCAAAGGAGTGGCAGGGGAGGAGGGAGAGAGGAAGGAAAGAAAGAAAGAAAGATTGGTCCTAATGAGGTATAAGCTTCTCATAAGAAACATCTCTGCAGTGAGACCTATTACTGCTTTGACCCAGCTAGCACTCTGCTGATGGCGTGTATATCAAAAGATCTGTGAAAAACTCTTGAGGTCTCTGTCCATCTGTCCTACTCCCTCCTAACCCTGTTCCTGCTCTTGTCACACACAAATATTGCAATAGTTCCTTCGCCTTGTTCTCTCATTCTTTTTTTTTATTTTTCCCACAGTATTTTAAAGTTTTTATTTGGAATAGGCTGTTCATAAATTATTTCTCTCTGAACAAAGCTCAGAGCTTCCTAGCTGTTGTTGACATTGTGGAAAATTAATGCAGGCACTGTATTTTCTAAAAGGTTAATAACATTATACAGTTAGAATTATTGGAGGTGTTAAAAAGCACCTCGTGAAGTTTCTGGATGATGGATGCTGTAAATAAGCAGAGAGAAGCCTGTGACACATTCTGATATAAATAAATGGCTGATGGTGAAGATAGGAGTAACTGAGATTTGTGCCCATTGCTTCAATAAGGGGAAAAATGCTGTTAGACATAAAGCTATCCTGTCACATTCCCGGGCTTATAGAGCATAAGCCGGTTCCCCAACCATCCCTGGCTCTCTAACCCCTCCCAAAGCTGATCAGTTCTTAAAAACCATGAGGATATCCATTCATGGTTGAGGGGAGCAAGAAAGATGGAGGCGCTCCTTGCTGCAGGGAGATCCATCTGGGACTACCAGAAAGAAAGTGATCCTGCCCAATGATCCTGCCCAACCCAAAAAGAGTTCATTAAAACTGCCTGTCATATTGAAGTGAGAGAGGAAACTCAGAAGGTACCAACCTGTGACAGACTGATGTTGAATTTGTGGACATGGTATGTACAGCCATACTAATTCAAACAAACTCAGTTTAGTCTTTTTTGTGTTGCTTTTAGTGAAGATTGTTAGCAGCTGAAAATAAATTATTATTTTGCACTGGATTTCAGGAACACAACAATATTTTGTCCACTTGACTTTATTTACAGTCAACATTCTCTTATCATGTGGTTTAGTATGTATTTTATGCTTATTCCCTGCCGCGCCCTTCCAAGCCCTGCAAATGATGCTGAATATAGAAATCAGTATATTTTTACACCGAATTCTAAGGCCACATTTATTAATGCTCTTTTGACTGATGCTTACTCACTCTCCAAAAATGTTGAAGATCCAGATTAAAGTGTTTGCTCTGCTTATGCTCTCTGTTTACAGAGGAGAAAGTTTCAGTTGCATCGGATGTTGAATGGAAACCAAAGGTGAAGCCAAGTAACTTTTCACAAAAAGGAATTCTTGTTTTCTCGCCAACATGAGAACAATTCCTTTTATGGTAGTCTGTAAAGGACAAGCACGTTGTAGGCTTGATTCTGTCCCTTCTGTTCTTCCTAACAGTTAAATAAATCAGTTCTGAAAGGTCTAACAAGAGCAAGGAGGGAAACAAAACTGTGAAATAAATGGTGAATTTCAGTTATCTAACAGCAGAATGTATAACACTTAATGAAAAAAAAAAAGCTTTATAAACATAAGGAATCATCATAAATCTGATTTTTTTTTTTCCAGCAATTGTTTAAAGTTTCATGATACCTGCATCCTTGCATACAGGATGGCTCAGTGATACTAGTGCAGAATGAAAAGATGTTGCTTAAATCAAAATGCTTTCTAGAGAGCATATAAATTGAATTTGTACTTAACTGTATCAAATTCCTCTATTAGGAATAAAAGATAACCCCAGTGAAGTGATATTTCTGACCTGATTATCTAATTGGTATAAAGTTTTAGAGAATGTAAGTTGGGGAACATTTTTGCCTTGGGAAAGGAAATCTATTGGATGATGTTGTCCATCTCTATATCCTGTTCAAAACAAGGCATGTCTATTCAGAATCAATTCAGAACTACTGCTATTTTTGAACACAGTTGCTAACTTCGTAGTGTTTTTCAACTGTTACAGCTAAAAACCATAATTGGAAACATTTTATGTTTTGAAACAAGCTGAATGATGGTGAATGTTCACTCTTTCATCTTGCAAAGAGTAGCCTATTTTTTCTTAGAGAATGGCAGCTGAATTGCGAAGCCCAGACTCTTCTTACTGATACTGTTGTCAGCTCTCTTATTTTCTCTTCAGTCCTTTTGCCACTTTCCCTTTGCCCCAAGTCATGCACATCCATTGCACTAGTGCTTTAGCTGCTTTAAATAAGTCCTTTCCTCCTCAAAGAAGACTTGCTAATTTTTTGCATATTGTCTTAAACTGTCTTAACAGTCATTTTGCCAAGTCTTCCCAGCTGCTGCTACTGCTGAATTGATTCATTTTGCTCCTGACATGTTGCAGGCAAATGTGAAGCAGTTTACTTGAACCAGTAATCCTCCCCTTAACTGAAGAAAGGACATGGTTTGAACAAGGAGTTGTTCCAAATGTGGCCAGAGTATTTTCCCCTAAATCTGCTTACCATAGACACAAAAGCCATTTGCTTCTTATCTGGGAAATTCTTGCCTAGAGAGTGAAAAACATAATAGCCCTAAATAGTAACCAAGGAGTTTTATTTTTTCCTGGTACAATAAGTCAGTCATTGGAGGGTTTGTTTTTTTTTGACGGACTATGAGTTCCTAAGAGATGTTGTGTCTGTCTTGGAGTGCTTCCAGAAACTGTTGCTCAGCCTATAAACTGATGAAATTTCACAGATTCACAGACCAGCTGAGGCTGGAAGGTGTCTCTGGAGATCATCTGCTCTAATTCCCTGCTCAGAGCAGGGTTAGCAAGAGCAGGTTGCTCAGGGCAATGCCAGCTTGGGTTTTAAATATCTCCAAGGATGGAGACTTCACAACCTCTTTTGACAGCCTGTTCCACCATCTGACCAGCATTCTCGCAGTAATTGCATTTTCTTCTTATGTCCGTATGGAGTTTCCTCTATTTCAATTTATGCATGTTGTTTCTCATCTTGTCAGTGAGCACCAAAGAAAATAGTCTTCTCTGCCAGCTTCCACTGAGTATTTATAGTTATTGATAAGATCCCACTGAGCCTTCTCAGCTCCAGGCTGAGCAGTCCCAGCTCTCTCAATCTCTCCTCATCTGAAAGGTGATCCAACCTACTCCAGGTAGACCCCACCTGGAATACTGTGTTCAGATGTGGGGCCCCCAACATAAAAAAGATGTGGACCTGTTGGAGAGTGTCCAGAGGAGAGCCACAAAATTAATCAGAGGGCTAGAGCACCTCCCCTATGAGGACAGGCTGAAAGAGTTGGGGTTGTTCAGCCTGGAGAAGAGAAGGCTCTGAGGAGACTTAATAGCAGCCTTCCAGTACCTGAAGGGGGCCTACAGGAGAGATGGGGAGGCACTCTGCATCAGGGAGTGCAGTGAGAGAACAAGGGGTAATGGGTATAAGCTAAAAGAGGGTAAATTTAGACTCGACATTAGGAAGAAATTTTTCACTATGAGGGTGAAATGGCCTGACCATTAGCCTTCTCTGCTGCAAGGGCAAACTGCTGGCTCATGCTCAACTTCGTGTCCCCCGGGACACTTTTTATAAAGCTGCTTTTCAGCTAGTAGGTCCCCAGCATATACTGGTTCATGGGGTGGTTCGTCCCCATGTGCAGGACTTTGCACTTCACCTTGTTGAACTGCATGAGGTTCCTGTCAGATCTCCAGCTGGACTTTGTACTAGTCCCAACCTTTGAGCCCAGCAGTTCAACTGGTTTTCAATACACCTACCTGGACACCTACCTAGTCCATACAGTTCATGAGAATTTTATGGGAGGCAGTGTTGAAAGCATTGCTAAAGTCAGGATAAACAACATCCACTGCTCTCCTCCCAGTCACTGAGCCAGTCACCTCTTTGTAGAAGGCTGTCAGTTCGGTCAGGCATCATTTCCCCTTTGTAAACTCATTCTGACTGCTCCCAGTCACCTTCTTGTTTTTCATACATTGGGAAATGGTTTCAAGGATGATTTACAGGTTTCTAAGAGGATTTGCTTCATCACCTTCCTAGGTTTTCCAGATACTCCTCCTTGCCGTTCTTGAAATAAGTGCCATTTGCTTTCTTCCCAGTCCTCAGGAACCTCCTCTGATCACAAAGACGTTTCTCAAAGAATTGATAGTCACCTTCAAGTGACATCAAACAGATCTCTCAGTGCTTTTGTTTGCCAGCAGCCTTTCTGACTACTGTGGAAGGTCGCTGGAAAGAGGGATGTGGAGTCTGTCATGTCTCTGTTGATGCCAGTTTTTTACATGGCATGCACACAAACACCAAAACTGTCCATATTTGCCTGTGTGCCCATGTTATAAACTATCAGGAAATCAATTTAGAGCTCGTCTGTAAGGATTCATTTGAACTCTGTTGTTTCTCTGAACGTCCTTTCACTGTAAAGCCCATCTAATAAAATTAATCATTAGTGCAGAATGCCCATTATTTGTTTAAAGCCTGGCCAAGTTAAAAATACATTAAATATGTAACACCAAACCTGCATTATCATCAGTACATTTTTTGTTTAAAAATTAGAAGCTAGCAAAGTGTCTTAGGGTGGTATTGTAAATTATTTAATCATATTCTGTAAAAACATGTTTATTATTTTGAAGACCCATTGGCAGTTTACCCTGAATGCAAAAATGCATAAAAAGCCTGGAAGACTTTTAGTTCAAATAGGCGTAAACATGTTGAGATTTTAGTTCTGATATCTTTAATCAAAAAAAAGAAATCAAAGCAAGCCTTTTAAAATGTTTGTTGCCTTCCAAATGAATACTGTTATCCAGTTTACAGTCAGTATATCTCTCTCATAGAAGTGTGATTAACTTTACAACTTTAATCCTTTAGATGTTAATAAATTCTGTTTGTTGCATCTTTCTCCTTATCTGTGTTATCTTTTGGTAATCTTTGTTATCACCTTCTGTTATGATGATAATTTCAGTATACTCCCTGATTATTTTTGAGTAGCAACAAACAAAAAAAATGTAATAAGAAATGTTAGTTATTTTTCCATACCGTATTTGTTTATGCTACCTAAGTTATAAGCCCTATTTTAAACTGTATTTTCACTTGTTAAAGTGCAGCAAAGAAAGAATTAGCTGCTGCCTAAACTGTTAAATGACATATCCTGCAATCATCTGAATTTATAGCAAACCTAAATGCTGTCTGCCTGGTAACTTGATCGTCTCAAAGTCAGTCTCTTTAGCATTATTTTACTTGGAATTTTTTGTAATTTAGCATAAGATGTTTGAAGTGAGATATTTGAAATGTTGACTTATAATCAGAAGTCGTTCAGTCCCCTCCTAGTGGGAAGGGCTCCCAGTTGGAACCTATTGGAAACCTGAGGACTCTTGATTTGGAAATTTATCATATGTACTTCTATATAACAGCTTTTCATTAGCACAGTGAGTATTTTTGAGCCAGAAAGAAAATGTACCCTGTGTGTCACAGCTTCCAGGATTCCTTAAGTTAATCCCCCTTCTTTGAAAGTTATAGTCTATTTCAGTTTTACAGTATATGAATTTGCATCTTCTCTATTTTATCTAATTGTAGTTTCCTTGTATTCTAATTTGCATCCTCTGGAGCCTGTTGTTTGGCCTACAGCTGTACCCATAGCTCTGGCCATTCATGGGTAGTTGCTTTAGAAATCCACCATTTCTTTCTCACAGAAACAGCACAACCCTCTGCAATTGCCTGAGGCCTTTTCTTAATAAACACCAGAGATTAGTTTTTTCTATAATGATGTATATCTGTATTTTCTACACAGTAAAAATCTTTGGATTTGTTTAATTTTCAAGGTCTTTTTTTGTGAGAATACGTTCCTGGGGAGTTGTTGAACGTGAGTTCAGAATATGCTAAGAGTTTTCAATGTATTCCTTGTTCCATATAATCCACAGGTTACAGTTTGAAATAAAAATGAACATGTCAACAGTTTGCTTTGTAGATACATAACACAGTCAATGGATCTACAAGCATTAACTGGCTATTTTTTGCCAATATGGTGTGCAAAATTCTGAGGCCCAGGTGGGATTATGAATTTGTAATAATTGCAAAGAAAAGCCTGGTTATTTTTTGGTAAATTATCTTGAATGCTGAAAATAGGTTAGCAGAAGAGAGCAAGAATGTATTTCCTGTATGAAGAGAGAAGTTGGAATTTTCGTGGCCAGGAATAAACTCATAGCTGGCAACAATCAAAGATGTGCATTTATTAAGCTTCTAGCACCTTATATGACAGTAGTGATAGTTGTTAGCTACTACAGTAGTCATCAAAAGATCTAGTTATTCTAGGGAAGGGAATGGAAAGAAAAGATTTTAACAATTCCAGCATTAACTCATTAACAAGATGTACATCAGCTACTGCACCAATGTATCAGTTAGAGATAGTCTTTCTAAAGGGTATAGACGAGGGGAAAAAGGAAAATAGCAGCAAGTTGGTTTATGCCAGTATACAGCTGCCTCCACTGTAGTTCAAGTGCATTCATAATCTAACTCTCACATAATCTAAGTTGAATGAATGTATAAATTGTTATAATTATTATTGATATAGTACAACAACCAAAAGTACTATTTGTGGGAAATTGTATGCACTCTTCAATTAAACTATAATATAAATGCAATTTAAAATGTAACTGTAGATTGAGTTTAATAGTCAAGCCTGACTTCATGCAGAGAAACCCTCTTATGGGGCCATAGCTATTAACAATATCATTATTATTTTTAACAGACAAAAATATCAGTGTTGTAAACTAGTCAGAATTGCATCAGAAAATTGGTGAACCCCTTCTTTCTGGGACTAATGCAGTTAGTACCCTAGGATTCCTTACGCACAGAACCTTTCTGCCACTCTACAGAGGCAGAGTTGCTGACAGGACAGGAGCTGACTGGCAGTCTAAACACTAGAGGGGCAACAACATGCACATAGGCCTCCACTTTGTATGATCATTTTTTCATGCATTCACATCTTCTCACACTGACAATAAAAGAAACATATGTATATATTTACAAAACAATTACAAAAATTTGTTCTGATTATATGAATATAATAGTGAATGGTAGCTGCCTGAAGAGTAGGGATGTTGGAGACAGTAGGAACTGATGGAGAAGCAGAAATGGGAAGGCCGTGTGAAGCCACATAGGGATGTGGGGCAGATGGAGGGAAGCAATCACCTAGAACACAGCTGGAGTGTTCAAGGAAGGACCGGAGACACAGAGCTGTGCATCCATAATGTGAGGAGCTTGCACGGCAATTTAAGGTGGAGAAAACCCTAAAGACGTATGAGTAGGAATAATAGATATGGGGGGTTATTTTAGCAGTCTTCTAATCTGCAACTTTGTGTCACTATGTCTTCTCACATTGCTTGGCAGGTAGGTTTGCAAGACCTTGCTGCTGGAGTAACAGCTTCCACAAAGTGAGTGTGATAACAAGGACAAGCAAACGCAGGTTTCTGACTCAGAGCCCCTTCAAGTTCTCCTCCCTTCCCCCCTCACAGGTCTGCTATATGTCACTTTAGTATCTCCCTCTGTAATCTAAATCATATTGTTCTGTGTATAGAATAAACCACATGGTTAGTTGATTCAGCATGGCATAAATTGCAGATCATGCATAAGTTGTGATGGGTCTAGGTAATCACAGCCTAAGTTAATTTAGACCTCACTTGTAATATGCCTAGTTTCTATTTAGCCTTCAGATCTAGTTGAGACATCTATGTTACACACCTTCATCTTTAGCCGGGTTTGTCGACAGGGGGGACTTGGTACAAGTTTCTTTATTGTCACTGAAGCTCAGAGGAGAGGCCTCCATAGGCACCAGCAACCAGGAGGGGTCTCTGGGAGGCCCCTGCACTCTTCCAGGTGCTGCCTTCAGGTCTCTGCACTGGCCATGGCTGTGTGGGGTGGCACATCTCCACCCCTGCACCAGAGGCTGAAGGCCACAGAGGGCAAGCTGCTGCTCAGATTTGGGCTGGGGCCACAGCCTGACAGGCCCACATACTTTTGAAACAGAGACATATTCACTGCAGGCTTGGGGGAGGGAAGTGAGGAATGCTATGGTTTTGTGGAGCTGGGGTCCTAGGAGACCCTATGGGGCTGCTCCTGGTATCCATTTTTTGAGCAGCAGTGCCTGTGCCAAACCACTCCATCAGCTGAATCTCTTCTGCCCTCTTCTGCTAATTTTTTTTGTGATGGTTCTCCCTCTGCCTGCATCCTCCCACCTCACCAGAAAAAAATCAGATTCAGTTTTTACATAGTTTGAGTAAAAGACCTTTTGGGGCATGTTACAGCTTGGCACAAAAATCTGGGCAAGCTTGATTGCCTTTCACAGCAGGTAAGGCAAGCTCTGGCAAATGTCCTGCTCAGTCTCTCTCTTCACTCTCTTTATCGTCCGTAACTTGAAGTTTTTGTAGTAGTAATGCAGTTTGC
The DNA here is from genome assembly GCA_013400615.1 of Syrrhaptes paradoxus. Taxonomy (NCBI): domain Eukaryota; kingdom Metazoa; phylum Chordata; class Aves; order Pterocliformes; family Pteroclidae; genus Syrrhaptes; species Syrrhaptes paradoxus. The sequence continues at coordinate 74,810 of VZTO01009666.1, read as the reverse complement.
TGTGACCACTGATATTGAATCCTCTTTTCCTTTTTTTCAGACAGCTTCCTCATTACTGCTAAGAACCATTCAGCAGTTACACTGCCAGGCTTGACCCCGAATCATCAGCAAGATACACTAATCCTTTCTTCCTGTCTGAAAGGATCTTGTTCCCTTACTGCTTTAGAAAACTAACACCACAACAGAACAAAACAAAACCAAAAAAATCCTCTTTGGAGCCTTAGTCATCAGGCAGCAAACAGGAGTTATTGTGGATTTTATTCCCATGGTATCAATAATACTGCCTCTTGATCTGTGAAAATGGCTGTTGTCACCTGTAGTACTTTACTCCAAAGAACATAAGTCTCACTGTGTGGTGAGACTTCTTTGAGCCAAGAAAAATAAGCTATGTGCTCCCCATGACAGGGTGGGAAAGTCCGCCTGCTCCTCATCTTCTTCTTCAGTATTAAGTTTGAAGACATTCCAGTGTCTTCAGCTGTGAGGCAATTTTTTTTTCTAGTAAATCTCTTCTCCTAGAATCATTCCCTGTAGCTGACTGTTTATATTTAATTCCCTCTTGATCCTTGACAGAAACTCCTGTCTCTTTTCCTTAGGGACCTTCAGTTTCTTCTGCTGTGTTTTCAGTCTTCCTTTTTGCTAGTTACTTGGATGCTAAGGAAGCAGGTGATAGAGAAAAATAGGAATTTCTCCTGGGAACCTAAGTCATATTCTCAATTGGGAGAAAAAACTGTTTCAATATTAGGAAAAACAGTGTTTCTGTTTTCCTGTATATTGAAACCATTGTGTAGTGTATTTTCCTAAAAAATGTAGGAGCTTCAGCACTGCTTTTATGTTTAATGGATATGACATTTAGTGTTACAATACTATTAAATATTAATAAACTTACAAATCTTTTCTCTTGACCATTTACCATGAAACTTGAATGACTGCACCTTCTCTGGTTCATTAATTCATGTGCCTAAGTTGAGTGCAACAATGCCGTGTTCAGATATTGCTTTTGAGAAAGATTTTGACTTAAATCATACTGTGAAGGGTATCTGTGATTATTTTCTCTCTTTCTTGTCTTGAAGCTTACAGACTGGGTGACCTTGCTGCTTGTGCAAAATTAGTGTTATTTGCCTCCAATTAGGCTCTTGAAACTTTGCACTGCAGTTCCTTTAAACTCTTGGGAGCCCACAGGTCTGCTGGGGAGAAGATGTTGTGGATATTTGCCAGGCCACCTTTGGTTAATAATTTTACCATTCAAAGATTGGTGTGCTTCCTATACAGGTATAAAAACAAGTTTATTTTCTCCATAATCGTACTTAGTTATAATGAGAAAGGCACTGAAGCATCACCCAGTGAGGATCCCTCTTGTCTTTTTCAACATTTCTGCTAGAGCATGAGGCTTACTGGCCTTTCTAGCCCACTTCAGGGCTTGCCATGCCTTGAAAAACTGTGCACACACAGGTCTTCAGAGACGGCTTCTGGAGACAGCTCTAGCCAACAAAGAAATTCTTCCTTTTTGCTTTCTCCTTGTACTGTGGAGCCAAATACGGCTCCAAGATATCAATGGGATATTATTCCTTTTGCCTTTTTTTTCTCTAATATGTTTCTATTATATACTTTGATAATATAGAGCATTCTAGATCTCAGATAGAAGCCCTTTCCCCTTCTTTGTATCTACCCTACAAATAATTCAAAAAGTATTTGCACAATTAATGATTTCCTTGATTTAGAATTTGGGAGATTCGCACATAGGTTGTGTGCAAAACTATATTCTCCCTAGTGATAAAAGTTAAAACTACTGTGCTAATTAGCCATGAAAAGGCTAAGAGGGGATCTGATTGCTGTCTTTAGCTAACTAATAGGTAGTTAGGAAGAAAATTAAGTCAGATTCTTATCAGGGCTGTACAGGGAAAAGATGAAACCACTTTCCAAAACAAAAATACCAGGATTTTTTATTTTTTTTCTGTGGGTGTTGCCAGTTAAGCACCAGAGGAGGCTGCCCAGAGACACAGAATCTCCTCCCTTGGAGGTGTTCAAAACTCAGTTGGATGCAGCACTGAGCTATTTGATCTAACTCTGAAGGAGGACCTTCTTTGAGCACAGTGTTGGACTAGATGGCCTCCTTTCAACTTGTGTTATTCTATAATTTTATGTTTGCTTTACAAAGAATGTCCTAAGCATATTTAATTTAGAATAGAGATATATCTCAATGGATTTTCTAAGAAAACCACTAGAAGTCTTCAACTTATCAGTTGAACCAAAAATTTATTCTTGGAAACTATTATTTATTTTATTTGATTATTCTGTTTTCCACAACCTGTGAGATTTGTTCCTCAACCACCCCCTTGGGACTACTCTGCCAGTCCTATTTTGTGTTTAACTTTATTTCAGTGAGACACCATGCTAGCTGAGTATTTTTTCAGTGTGTTCCAGAATGTAGTCTCCTTTGATCATTAGAACTGCTTCTCAATGATACATAGAAATAACAATACTTTCTGTACCCAATAATACAATCAAGAATGACTGTTGACACATTTAGATTTATGTTATCTAATGATATGTAGGGTATAAGGCTCTTTTTTTGTGTTCCGCTCAAAGCTCTGCATAGCTGTTTGTCTCAATCTGTGGGCCTTGCACAGGCCTTCTCAGAATAGTTTCCACTGCACAGAAGTAAACCAGATTTGACCTGGATTAACTGGAGCATAGACTCCTAATGAGCCAGATGGATGAACATTCCTGTTGGGCAGAAATGATAGCTACAGTATTTGCCAGAAACATGTCAGCAGTTGCCTTGGACTTCTCCTCAATAAAATAAATAATTTTAATCTTGGTTAAGTAATGACTGCTGTGAGGTATTTCCTTTGTAAAAACCTTATTTTGTGTCACTAGAAATTTCCCAGGGAGGATCAAAAGCTGTAATAGTCAATGAGGTTTCTTCCTGTGACTCTGACTGGGGACAGTATCTGCCGTCTTAGCGTTGAGCTGGATAAAACATCCACAGAAGGACATTGTTGTAACACTTTGCTTTATGTAGGAGGCATGGAGGTTTTTATTTCATTCACGTCCCTTGTGCAGAAAGAGGGGAAAGGTCAGAGAAACTGCTCTCAGGTACACATCAGGCAATAATTTATAGAATGCAACATTGGAGATCCCAACAGTTCAGTGTCCAAGTGTAGATGAACTTTCTTTGTGGGTATGTCTGTTCTCCAGGCTCCTCTGTCCCAGCGGAAAGGGAGTGCCGCAGTCCCTGCCCAGCCGGCACAGGGAAACAGTATCCCAGTGCTGTGTCTTAGACACGTTGCGTGCAGCTCAAATAGATGACATTCTCAGTGCAGCTCCTTCATCGCCAGCCCTCCTGCCATCTCATTCAGCTTCAGAGAGCTTTCCCATGGATCGACAGTGCTTTCACAAAACACGTAAGGGATGGGACAGCTACCACATACTTGTCAGCTGCCCTAACCCAACTCTGCTGAGTGTTTGTGCTTGTGCCAGCTTCTGCCTTGCAAGAGGAACAGGGGAGTGTTTATGAAATAGGCTTGCGTTCGTTTGAATAGGTACAGATACATACAAAAGCAAGGAAATGAGTTTTAAAGACTGTGTGTTGGGAGGGAGGATTATATGCAAAAGGGATTGGATTCTCCTACTTAAATACTGAAAGAGAACAAGTCTTATCTCTGTTTTCCAACATAAAAATTCCTGTAAATTCACTGGCAAACTGTGAACGATACATAAAGACCATGTAACTTAATAGCTGCTCTTCCAAATACTGTGTTGACCTTTCAGCTATAAAAGGCAATTCCTTAGAGTATCCAAAGGTACAGTTCATTGCTCTTTGGTTTAGTGTTACAGAGCAAGTATAGTAAGTAATAGACCTTATTACAGTTACTTTTTTCTCTTCTCAAAGCCATTATACACCTCTTTGACCTTTACAATAGAAAGTGCAAATATGGTTCAGCAAATGTTCCAGCATTAATTTCTGTTATTCAGAATTGCAAATATGTGAGACTTAATCCATACGGACTGTATAAAGCCTGTTTTATTCCTTTTTCCTTTACTCATTTTGATGTTTTTTTCCTCAGTTCTCTTTCATCTGGTATACTCCCTTGTTCTTAGTCCTTTTCTAAGTTTTTCTTCCATTTTCTTCAATCAGACCAGAAGAGAATTTTTTGTACACCATGGGATTATTTCACAAAAATACCCCGTAAATGACAATAAGTCAACTGTGTAAAACTGAAAATATATTTTCTGTTTCCTACTGCTCTGGGCAACCCATTATCCTTCCCTTCCACGTACAAAGATAAAACCAGAGGGTTTTTTTTTTTTTTTGTTCAGTCTTTTTTTCCCACTGTTTGAGCCTGTTTGTTTAAACAGGAACTTATTACTGTGCAACATGTGTATATGAAAGCCAAAGCATTACCAAATTAATGATGGAAGCAGGAAGGATCATAGAATTTTTGCATTGTTAGAGGGATTAAACTATTTACCCTTCAGGGGTGTGACCTTAGTAAATGCATCACTTAGTTGTTTTCTTTAGGAAAAAAATACCCTTTTCCAAGATCATCAAATATCTTAGGCCAAAACCATAGGAATCGCTAAACACAAATGCTCCATATTACTATTCTCTCACACACAGGTTTTATTTCTGCTTGTGGATGAAGTTACTTGTGAGGATATACAGATGGGTTTTAAAGGTGGAAGCAGGGTGTCCATTGCTGTCACTATCTATCATTTTTGTAGTTTCATTTTTCCTGAAGGCAAGAAAAGGGTGAATTTTGTAAGGAGGTGAGACAACACATGAAATCAGTGCTTCATGGGTTATTTTTTACTGTTTTGTTCAGCTGAGTTCTTTAATGTTTTGAACAAGAACAGTTAGAATTGCAGTCGCACCAGTGGTGGTTTGTCACTTAACTCTTGCTTTCACACAGACTTTTGCACTCTGTAAAATATCCTCTATTGATATACATGGATATAATTCATTTGACTTTAATTGAAGATCTGGCCCAGGCTTTGATCTCTTTTTAGAACTTGTCCAACTTTTCCCTTTATGGCCAACAATGTAGTACCAGATTTCTGTTAGCTGAATACATGCACTATATATATAAAAAGTAACTAATGACCTTTAAATAGTTACTAGTGGGCAATTTTTAACTTGTTATAATAGTTTAAAACTATTTGGATGCCCTGTCCTCACTGCAGTATGCTGCATATTAACATTCCAGAGCCCACAAGGACATCTACTATGAATTGCAACAGTGTTTTCCTCCATGGCAGCTTTCAAGCCTTTCACGTAGTAGCTGAGTAGTAGTCTGAGAGACTCTACAGTGTGGCAACAGTAAGGAGGAGAAAACAGATTTAGACAATGCCTCCCTCAAAAACAAAAAAAGGCAAGCAGGCACCCTGGAATCTACAGAGCACCCATTACTGGCTGGTGAAATACATTGCAAATGGCGATAACTGCCTTAAGTTCCAACACGTACGCTGTTCACATCTAAATACAAAATAAAGGTTGCAGACTAACATTAAGAAGAATGGGGGAAAAGGCCTGTTTTATGACATAATAGCATTGAAACCAGCATCGCACAGAATGGAACTTCATGCTGGGAAATAATTTTTTCTGCAAATACAAAGCTGTTAAACCGTCATCACGAATGACAGGCTTGTTAAGTGGGAGTCTGAAAAACCACAGTATAGAAATGGAGTGTGGCAGTATACAGACTCTGTACATACACATTTTGCTGAGCCCGTGGAATGACAAAACAGTGAATATGTTGATTCATTCCATTTTTATTTGTATCTTTATTTTCTGCACGTTTCCTGTATTAAGCATAAATGAAGCCATATTGCAGAAAATAGCATAACAGGAGACATCTTGAATAAGGAAGAAAGGAAGGAATCGCTACTTCCTTCAAAATGTCAAATAACTGACATAAACTTTCCATAAGGATAAATATGTGCTAAGAATTGCTTGAATTTACTGAGGAAAAATATCAATAGGACGTCATAAATCTGGAGTTTGATGTAAAAATACCCAACTTCTGTTTTATTCTTTGTTAGTCTGCTTTCAACAACATTCGCCAAAGAGCAGAGGTTTTTATTTTGTAAAAGGGATTAATTTTGTTTCATTTGTTTCATTGTGCATTTTCAGTTTGGATTTCAAATACTACCCAGCTCTGAAAAGCAGAGCTGGCTTTCACCAGCCAAGTAACTGCATGTTGGAGAATGATAGACAAATTTTACTTGAAGTGACTGTTGGTATAAGAACAACAGCTGAAATTGTAGTGGAAGTAAATAGGTCATGTATCAGCTTCTCCAACAGAAATAAGTGTTAAAGTTTTTAGGACTGATATTTGTGTCTGAACAAAAGCTGTGGATCCTTAGGAGACTGTGTGACATTACCTAGGTTGATCAAGGAGCCGACCTTTTCAATGGGAGTTTTTGCAGACATCAGAGCTAAATTACTCCCAATTTTGATGGAAAATGTGACTATCAGTAAATGTGACAGAATTGAGAGGAATTCAATTGAGAGAATTTAGATTTGAGGCCAAACGCTTGGTGATCACTGAGGACTGGGAAATCTCCTTTCTCTTGTCAGGGGCAGTCTTTGCCCAGGAGAGGGTGCTGCCTCTGTGACAAAGTGTCATCAATTACTACCTCTTTGTGTACTGAGCACTGCTATGGTGACTGTGTTTTTTGTTGATATTTGTGCTTGTTTACAGAAAAAATGTTGTGAAATGGCTCTATAGCAGGGCTTTTGAAAAATAATCCCAAAATCAGAAAGTGTTTTACTATGTTTTTTCCTGCATGCTGACTGTGCAATATGCAAGTGAAGCTGGTTTTACTACTGCTTAGAGCACATGCATTGTTCTTGTTCACAAGCACAGTGAAACCTTAGTGATCTTCTGTGCTAGGGACAGTTCACATCACTCTTCTGACCCTGGGAGACACAGATCAGCTATAGCCTCATAGATGAAACTGTAGCAGTAACAGAACCATGGGCAGGAGAGTATCCTGCTCATAGACACGATCTAAACCAATGCATGAGCACTTGAGGTTAGTTTGAACTTTAACATATAGTTGAAGTAGTTCTCCAGAAAAGCCCAAGTTTAAGTTAAAGATGATGGCCAAGCCTGGTGAATTGTACCAAACTATTATTGCTCTTTTGTGATGTGTAAAAATAGTCGTAAAGATCAGAGATAATTTCCCAGTCCCTAGTGACTGACATGAGAGACTGATTCCCTGTAGAGGAAAGATTAGTGCACTAACGGAGTCGTTTAGGTTCAAATAATCACAGTGTTCCATGTGGCCCCTTTGTGTCACTTTCATATTAGAGTGAACTCTTCCTTAAAAGCTTTCTATGCAACACTGGAAGAGAACAAAATTGAGTAATTCATCTGTATCGCTTTCTTGTCAAAAAGGGTGAGTGGAGAATTGACCTTTTAACAGTGCAGCACTGAAGAACTGTATTTTTTATTAACTTTTTTTTGTTGTTAATAAAGCAGCCTTATCCTGTAGGAGACACAATGAAGCAGATGGTTATGAAGAGCAGTGCAGCACAGCACAGCATAGAATTCCACCAAAATAATGTTTTGATATATACCCCTAGAAATACCTTGGTTTGGGTTTTTTGCTACTAAAGGTATGTTGTTTCTCTTCAGACAATTCGTTCTTAGGCATGTTACCATGAGCTTGTGTGTTTGACCTATGTGGGGTTTATTAAGTGAGCAGAGAACCTCAGGTTTGTGGAAAGATTTACAGTGTATGTTTTGCTGGAAACTGTGCAAAACTGATTATCAGGAAAAGCTTGGCTGTTTGCATTTAGGTCAGGGGAGGTTTTTCATATTTTACATGAAAACACTCATGTCAGATCCAGCCGTATCCTAGCTCTGATACTGGATGATCATGGAGGTAAGGAGGGACAGTGGACCAAGTTGAACTCATAGAGAAATGTCTGAAGTTTACTTTCCCAGTCTCCAGGGTGACACTGGAAATCTGAAATACTCCTAAAGACAGCAACAAGTGATAGTAAAGTCTTGATCTTCATGGTTCTCATCTTTTCTCATACTCACAAAATTAACTTTGGCCAGTTTGAATGTTTCTATTCTGCATTGCTGTATAGCTTGAAAACTGGCTGAAGGATGAAACAAAAGCCTAAGGAAAAATGAGCTTGATAACAATTTTTTAAGGAAAATTACTGTTAATTTCTATGCCAGAATTAGTAATTATTTACTGCATAATAAAGATTCCTTTTTTTTAAAAAAAAAAATATCATTTTCAACTTGAAAATAGAATAATAGGTAAGAAACTTAAATTAACCTGTAATCTTGAGTTAAAGCAGTGATTGACAGCAAACTAGGGTTAGGATCTCTGCACCTTCCAGGATAAAAGTAGCTGATTTCCTTTAAATTATGACTGTTATGAAGGATATGTGTTGACACTGGTCCAAGACTTGCTGGTGTCTGACATGTACCTAATAGATAATTTCTCTCTATCGAAGAAATAGTCTTCACTAGGGATAAAATCCTAAGTAAGCAGAGCCTAAAGATGCATGGCGTAATATTTTCCTGGGGTCATTTTTGTGCTATAGTGTTCTTCACAGATGCCACGTGCAGATTTCAGTGGAAGACTCAGGTATGGGCTTTCAGATGTGAGAAAAAAACAGAAGCACCATTATCTAGACACAAAAAGAAACACTGAAAAATATGGACAGAGAAGAACAATAATGCAATTTAGTTTGACAAGTAGAAAGGTGATGCATTACAGGATGCAAAGTCTAGCTGTTCCAAGACTTACAGGTGCCTACTGGACGGAGAAAATCCATCACAACTGATAGATTATCAAAAATCTAAACAAAAATTACATATAAAGAAAAAAACCTGAATATATCATCAAAAGCCATGAGGTGTTTTTCCTCAAATTTAACACACACAGTAAAATTTTGCTGCAGATGTGTGTGAGATCTGCTTCATGGATAATAACTTAAGTGTGATTGTAGAAGTAACAGAAGGCATCATTTTATAACTGTGGAATTTCTCAGTTTGATGGGAAAAATATTCAGTATGTCTTCAAGTCTTAAATGTGGAATAATGTACAGTGTAACATGGAGGGTAAAAATCATCTCAATTTTTATATGGCTATTAATCCATTTGCTTAGAAAATATTATAAATTTTCAAGTTTAAGATAACATAACTGATGTTACCTCATCTCAGTCAGACCACTTGAAATTTGATCAAGTGCAATTAAGAGTAATAGAAATAATTAGAAGGTTAATTTCTATCAAAGGAGTAAGACTTTTTTCTTGTAATGGTATTTATTTGCAATTAAACTCACAATATGTTTACGTGGGGAGGGATACTGAGTGGTGGTGAGAATAAGAATGCTCAGTATGAATGTCAAGCTAGAAAAGTCAAAGGACGGGGTATCCTAGTGCTGACATTATTTAGTTGTAGAAAATCCTTAAAAGATTGATGTGTCCTGGGTGCTCAATTTCCTGAGGCTCAGGGGGAAAGAAAAACCCAACATTTACCATAGGGAGCGGTTGTGTTCTGTCAGGAAGACAAGTGGAGGAGCAAATAGGTCTTTTCCATCTGTATGGTCTGTCACTCATTTCTGCCTGTTGCTGGTAAGGAGAGCTTGGCCAAATGGTGTTGCCAGTTACATGAGCATAAATCCGTGACCTGAGGATAAATGAGAACAGAACCTGGCTGCTCTCCTCTTTCTCTCCCCTTCACACTCAGCTTCTCTGACTTGCTTTTTATTTATTTATTTTTACCTTTTTTCTTTCTCATCATTCTCTTTGCCTTTATTTTGCTTCTGTTTGCAAGACAGCTCATAGATTCTCTACCTTGTTACTGGCCTTCACATCACACAGATCTGTTGCATTTTGCTGCACTGTCCACTGGATCCTGAAAGTTAAACAAATAAACAGAGAAGGCAGAATAATATCTTAATCTGTCAAAATCCTCTCTCCTGTCATCTTTTGTGATCATTTCTGTGTACATACACCTTCATTGTTCATAGTAATTTTTGACAGTTGTTCTTGATTGACAATAATAGCAAGGACGATGTGCCAGGACTTTATCATGATAGTCAGAGGAAATCTGTCATGCTGTCTTCATAGCTTTGACTTGTGGCAAGTCAGAAGGACTGGGAAATAAAGATTGATCTCCTTCCCTGAGCATCTTATGTTTATTTTTTTTCACCGTTATTTTCACTTCTTTTTCATAACATTCCTCACTTGCTCTTTTCATTTTTTTGCTTTCTTTTCCTAAACTACTTGCTCTTCCTTGTTTTGCTCTATGTACACTGCTCTGGGAGAGTTTTCCTGCTCTTACTCATCTCATCTACACTTTCTTTTCTCATTCTTGGCTTCCATTGGGCCGTGGTTTTCTCTGCTTCCATATCTACAGCAGAGTAAGGTGTTTTGGAAGGTGACATACTGTCCCTTCATACCCTTCATAACCCCTGTGTAGGAAAGCAAAGATCTCCTCCTTTCTTCTATTTCTGCAAACCTGTTTCTGAATCATTCCTCACAGGCACATGGGCATACTGCGGGGACCAGGACATGGGCAGGTGCTTCTGCCCAAGAACCTGATGGATACCTGGGGATCCCCGGTCAGTTCCCAGACTAGCTAAGTGCCAGAGGAAAGCCAGTGCCTCTGCCCTTGGTGGAGTCAAGATCTCAACTCTAGCACTCTTTGAAGCAAGTGAATAAATGTTTCCGTATAACTCAGGAACTTCATTTAATAGTTTTGACTATTCTTTTAGCTTTTTGTAAATATGGTAAGAAATGAAGCCAAGACCTTCAGTGCAGGTGTCTTGCACGCTAATGATATCTGCAAGGTGACAACAGATAGTACAATAGTTCCTCAGTCCTTTGTAAAATGCCCAAAGGTTCTGCCCAAGCAATAAATTAAATTTATCTGCTAAATCAAAGTCTTTTAAAAAATTAAATGTAAAGGACATTTTTAGTAGCTTTTTTTATTATCACAGAGATACTTTTATAGTGCTCTGTGAATTTTTTTTCTTCAATGTCACTGAAACTTCATTTGATTCAAACCAGATTTGGTAAAAATTAATTCCTTTAACAGGCTGACATACTGTACACTGAGATCTAGCCTAAATATATTTCAGGGTAGGTATTTTTTATTAGTACAGTTAGATCGATTTCACCTAATTTTGTCTACCTAAAAATTAATCATCTGCATTTCCACTGTCGTCAGAGGAAAAGGAATGGCGGGTCTGAAGGGTGGTTCTTATATCACCTATATTTTAAATACCAAGAAAAAGATAAATCCTCCTCTAAAGGCACCTTTCCTTCTTGCCTGGATACAGGGGAGGCTTAGGCAACTATTTTAACCTACAGTCATAATTTTGAGCTGGCTATTTTACTCCTAAATATTCTTGCTTGGCATAGTCTATAAGGCATGAATAGAAGTGCAAGGTTTGTGATAGACAAAGGAGCAGTGGAAAGACTCACCCGAATGGCAGAGTCATGCCCCAGATCAGACTCCATAAGTTTGTGTGTGTTGACATTTCCTGGTCTGTCAGGCCATTCCTGTTGTGCAATTTAAAGTGACTATTAAGAATAATATGCTCCTAGATGGTGCAAATCACAGGTAACTGCTTTTTCCCTTTTCCAAAGTTTTTTTTCTATGCTTTTATCTTGTTTGGCTTCCATAATGTGTGGCAGAAAAAATCTTTTTATTATTAAGTGTCTTTTCATAAGAGGCTGTTAGTCTCCATTACACATAAGTGACCAATTACTGTGTCAACACAAAAAGTAAAAACATGACCCATTTTGATATTTCCTATTGATATTACACAGATTTATTACTTGTACTAAATGAATAACTTGTTTTCCATCAAGGCAGGAGACTAGAGAAGATGAAATATTCTCTTTTAGCTTAGCAAGTCTTATGTATATGTTTATATATAGACGTGAAACATGGACACTTTAGTATATTACTCTTATTTATTTTTAGGAAATTTAAAATTGCAATTTCTTAGGGACGGATTTTTAACCTCAGGCGGCTGGGATTTTGCCACTTGTTTTACATTATCCAGGAGGATAAGTAGGAGGAGAATTTAACACGAAGAACTTGTTTTTGTCATATTACCATTAAAATATAAAGGAAATATCAGCTTAACACATTTTTCTGTCTGAAATTCCACCCTACCTGAGCACCCCGGTGTTCCAGATGATAATTTTGCCTTAATGAACAGTTTTAAACTAATAGATCACTGTAGGGCATTGATTCTCTGTAATTAGCAATATTTTTTGTCTCATTTTGAAAATCAGTAGAAGAATAGAAATATTAATTCAGTGCATATGCAAGCCTTTGATTTTTTGACTGAAGTTGTAAATACGAGTTCTGACATCTTATTATTTGACGTAGTGGAGACACTGTTCCACATGTCATCCTTGTCTCTAAATTGGAGAGGCATGGATTTGATGGAAGGACCACTCAGTGGATAAGGAATTGGCTGGATGGCCGCACTCAAAGAGTTGTGGTCAATGTCTCAATGCCCAAGGGGAGACCTGTAGCAAGTGCTGTTCCTAAAGAGTCAGTATTGGCACCAGTGTTGTTTAATATCTTTGTGGGAGACATGGACAGTGGAATTGAGTGCACCCTCAGCAAGTTCACTGATGACACCAAGCTGTGTGGTGTGGTCAACATGCTGGAGGGCAGGAATGCCATCCAGAGGGACCCTGACAAGCTTGAGAGGTGGGCCCATGCAAACCTCATGAAGTTCAACAAGGGCAAGTGCAAGGTCCTGCATGTGGGTCGAGGCAATCCCAAGCACAAATACAGGCTGGGTGGAGAATGGATAGAGAGCAGCCCTGCAGAGAAGGACTTGGAGCTGTTGGTTGATGAGAAGCTCAACATGAGCTGGAAGTGTGCACTTGCAGCGCTGAAAGCCAACTGCATCCTGGGTTGCGTCAAAAGAAGTGTGACCAGCAGGTCGAGGAAGGTCATTCTCGCCCTCTACTCCACTTCCATGAGATTCCACCTGGAGAACTGTGTCCAGCTGTGGGGCCCCCAAAATAAAAAAGACATGGACCTGCTGGAGCGAGTTCAGAGGAGGGCCGTCACCTCCTGTACAAGGACAGACTGAAAGAGTTGGGGTTGTTCATCCTGGAGAAGAAAAGGCTCCCAGGAGACCTTATAGCAGCTTTCCAGTTCTTGAAGGGGGCTACAGGAGAGATGGGGAGTCACTCTTTATCAAGGAGTGTAGTGGTAGGACAAGGGGTAATGGCTTTAAACTGAAAGAAGGTAGATTTAGATTAGATATTAGGAGGAAGCTTTTGACTGTGGGGGTGGTGAGACACTGGAACAGGTTGCCCAGGGAAGTTGTGGATGCCCCATCCCTGGAGGTGTTCAAGGCCAGGCTGGATGAGGCTTTGAGCAACCTGGTCTAGTGGAGGGTGTCCCTGCCCATGGCAGGGGGGGTTGGAACTTGATGATCTTTAAGGTCCCTTCCAGCCCAAACCATTTTGTGATTCTATGATTCTGTGATCAATAACCAGACTCATTTGAAACCCTAGAACTAATAGCTGTCATTTTGTGTGACATTTTAAGTCCAGTTGTTTGTTATTTTTCTATAGATCCAAAGATATGAGTTCAAGTTTTGCTACTGAAAATTACGTATCTGGCCAGCTGCAGTGACATGTATCTTGTTTTAAGGTTAAACAGCCTTATCCCTCTTTGGTATGTTTGTTGGCTTCAGACAATTTCATTGCACAACAAAGTTTTGGTTGGATCCTGCATTGGATTAGACTTGATGCTCAGTTTAATGTGTACAAGAAATATGAAAAAAATTAAATAGTCAATATTAGTGGAAAGAGAAATTTTCAGCTTTTTATTTTTTTTTTTCCTATAAGTGCTCTTCATAAATTTTCTTATTTGAAGATGAAATTATGGTTTTTCCTGTTCTCCTGTGTGGGGCCTGAGGAACTGTTGATGTTTTTTGCATATAGAAGAGACACAGAAGTGTGCTGACTATGTTTGCTCACCACAAAAATTTTGTTTAAAAAAGTTACTGATTGTTTTTCTTGAATTGAGGTTTATATTTAGTAAAAATCTCCATTTCCTGGTAAACAAGTTAATGTAACTAGATCTCTGTTTTCTACTGGCGTTAACCAGGATGCTTTCTGACAGCAAGCAGCACAGAGAAAATGAGTACAATGAGGATGGAGCCAGAGATTTCCTTGCCCTCACAGGTGACATGCTGAAGTCAGGCTTGATACAAATTGGCATAGCAATGTAAGGGACTCACATGGCCTCTGTGTTTGTTCACTGTCATCAGCCTGGTATTTCTTAGAGAGACTGAATTTTGACTAGACAACACGTTGTCTTCCTTTCAGATGATGCTGTGGAATATTCAGTAATTACGTCTGCATGAAGCTGAGCTTGCAGCTGTCTTTTCAAATCAGACTCAGATTGCACGTAACTAGTATTTCCTGGATCAGAGAAAGGGTGGTAGAACCAAACCTGTAAAATAACAACACAGAACTAGCAAAAAAAAACCCCTCCTTGAAGACAGTGACAAATGTCAGGAAGTCAGCAGCAAAGTAGCCACTAAGTTAAAGGGGGCCAAATTTCCATTAATTTTTAAGTAAAATCAACCAACCAACCAAAGAAAAAAACCCTGTAGCCTCCTATCTGTGTAAGTTCTGTACTCCAAATCATTGCAAATGCTACCAAAAACCTCCAAGTAAATCCTTACAACTTTTGCCTCCCTTTTACGCTGCCCTGTGTGCTCAAGGCACTTGCTATTTAGAATTACCAGCCTCCAGAAAATAAAAAATAAAATGTGACAGTCTATTGGACTTGGACCAATTTTTATTGAAAATGTCTCCCATGAAAATGTGTTGTGTTCTGAAGTCAAATTAATTGTGTGTGAAGTTGTGGCCATGAAAGAAAATATAAATTCAAATTCTTTATTTTATTAATGCAATAGCAATACAAAAATTTAACCATATTATAAAAATTAATTATTTGCTTATCTCCAAATGGAAAAATAGAAGAAATGTAAGTACCCAAAGAATCATTTTTTACCTTTTAAAAAAGGCTTCCTAAAGTGAGCATTACTTACAGTCAGTTCAGTGGTTTTAATTTCACTTTTCACATTAACAAAAAGTGTGCAGGAGTAAGGAACTGTATTAAGAAAGCATTTTAGATATACTTAGTGAATAATTTAAGTATAATTTTAAAATAAAGCCAGATCTGTCTCCAACTTGTAAATATCATGCTATACTCATGCTTTAGTGAGACATCGAAAAGCATCATTTTCCATTGCTTAACAATTGCTTAAGTTTTAGCAATTAAAATGGCATGGTATGTCAGTTGATAATAAACTCTATGGTAAATATTTAAGTAATTATACTATTTTGATATTGCATTTCTTTGTATTTTATTGACTTCAAATATGCATTTTAAGTACCAGGAGGTCATAAGAAGGACAAAGAAACCTTTAAGCAATGTGTTGATCTGACCTAGCATTGCCTTCTAGTCTCTGCAGTAATAATGGCAAACAGATATTCTTTTTATTCTAAATAAAGCAAACCATGCCAGTTAATAAATTTTTCATACACAGACAGCTGGGTCAAATGAGAACTCCCTCTTGAGAGAGAATTAGAGGAAAAGAATTGAACTTTCATACAGCGTATTTTTTATAAAGAAAAGTGAAAAAAATCAGTCCCTTTTTATTAGAACTATTTGGGTGATGACTGGGTAGGATTTTTCTTTTTGCTTGTACAGTTTTATATAATATTTAATTTGTGATAATTATTGTGTAAAATGTTACTTTCTGTGCAAACGTCCAAAAACCAGAATACAAATTGAAATAAATGGGAAGTGATTTTTTTGTGATGGTCTCTTCTGGTGACAGCTTTTATATTTTATTTATATTTTTATTTTTTTATATATATTTTTATATTTTTTTATAATTTGTATATTATATTTTCATAATGGACACTGAGCCTGTGTCTGATAGCTACATGTGAGAAATAAGCTAAAAAACCTTAACAGAAGTTAAACTCAGGCTAAGCCTTGTCCTTGCTCACTGTACAGGATTTTTGAATACAAAAGCTTGTGGGTGAAAACGTCTGTGCAGGATTCAGTGTGGCATCTCTGTGGTCTTGGTTACAATTTTGTATGCAGGTGGTGTGTTTGGTGAGGTTGATGAACAATAACTGCATATCCAAGTGTTCAGGGAAGCACAAAATTTCTAGGAAATTCACACTGTCATGTGCTCTGTTAGGAAACTCAGCTCTGAAATTACAGCTAATGAGCAACAACGTCTGCATTTGTGGGTATGAATAAAGGGATCAGAGAAGAATTTGCATCATCCAGCTTCAGACGTTATTCAGATGCCTAGACTGGGATACTGGGCTCCCTGTGCTGTTAATGGAGGGGTGGACTTTCCATCCTGAGCCTGCATCTAAAGATGCAACAGGTTTGTGTGACAGCATAACTGTAGATCCAGCTACCTTGTGTGCCTGGTGGTCCCCACAAGGCCAGGTGTCCTGGCTCCTTCCTCCTGGAAAGATGGATGTGTTGCAAGGAACAGGAAGGCGATATACTCTTGGGTCTTGCTCTCAGACAGTGCTGAGATCTGCTTGGGGTGATCAAAGGGACTCCAGGCTTCGGAAATATTTCTTTGTCCCCATAGGCGAGATATAGTTTGAATCATCCCCTTTACACCCTGTTTAATGTGAAGATGAGTTAGGCTTCTAATTTATGTATTCAGGCTGGACAATGTGATTATTCTCAGAAAAGGCATATGTGGCAATCATAAACTAAAAATAAATAAAAATGTATCATGATATAGCATAGTGTGATATATTCTTCAAGATGTTTGTGGATAATTACTTGTCCAAGAAGACGGTATGACAAAGACCTGATATACAGGTTGGCAATACAACTGGTATTTTTGTCTGTTAATGCCAGTGGGGTGGGCAACTAAGAGATTATATTTAGAAATATTTAAAATGAACTGTACATGCAGTTGCATGTTTGTTCATTATTTAGTTATGCATACCAGTTGCAGTATGATTTCATTTTACAGCAAATTGTCCTGCAATCAAATTCTGCCACTTTTCTTCCCTCAGGAAGAAGTTTTTGTAAAATCATGTGAAAAATGTAAGGTAAGAAATTACTCATGGAAGAGCTGTTGGTTGTCAGGAAGTGAATACTGTGTCTTCAATTTTCATTTATTTCCATTATATTTTAGATGTTTTTTATTGTTTGGTTTCCTGTTATGTTTTAGTCACTGGAAAGACCATTTTCAAGTTTTAGAAACATGGATTCATGGAATGATTTAGATTGGAAGAGGCCTCTTGAGGTCATCCACTCTAAAACCTCTTCCCAGGACAGCTTCTGAGATGGGGCTCCAGGGCTTTGCCCACTCAACTTCTTTTTATCTTCAGGGTTGGAGATCCCTGTGCCAGTGTTTGACTACCCTTACACTGAAAACAGGTTTGGGTTTTTTTGTTGGTTTTTTTATAACATCTAACTGGTATCCCCTGGGTTCCAGTTTGTGCCTGCTGGCTCTCAATTTCAAATTTTTTGATAAGTCCTCTTCTTTCTCTTTTCTCTTTCTTCCTTTAACCAAGTAAAACCTGGTGATCTATGTCATACAGGGTAAATTTCAAACAAAACAGTTGTTAGTATTAAAGGGGAAGGTGGCAGCCAGGAAAATTGAACTTGTAATGGGGAAACTAATGCATTTTCAACCACAGATCTCATAGCAGACTTCAGGCTCACAGTCTTCACACTGTTGGCTTTCAAGAAACTTTAACTGCATATTTTGAATAATGGCTTCATTTTAAATCACTGACACACAAGTTTAACTTCCACAACCCAATCACAATGCATCTGTGGACTTAAGGATGAGCTAAGACAATGTGAGCCTGGTCATCCACCTGTGTCTTGCCATTCCTTAGGGAGAGGTCCACCTGGGTGGGAGAGACCCAAGCCAGCCCATGGCCAGATGGCTGAGATGAGGGCATATCTTGTCAGCAGTGCTAGACCCCCGGCTGACATTGTATTACCCACATCAGCACAGAGCAAATCAGAAATGTGGTTTTGGCATATGCTGAAGTGCCCATACAGTCTCTTGTTGGTGTGGCTAGAGTAGGAATTAGGATGAGCCAGCATATTCTAGCAGCCCAAGTGCAGGCTCTGGGAACACAGCAGGAGCAAAAAAGAGTCATGATTTTAATTGTATTGTGGTCCTTTGGTTGGCTTGGTGCAGAGATGCTATTTGTTTGGGATTTCTTCTGAGGTCTGAAGAAGGAAGGAAACCAATATAGGAGCAAAAGGGAAATTAGATTTGTGTTACTACACAGTGCTGTCTGATCAGACTTACTTGGTGAAAGGAGTGAGGAATATAACTGCTTTTTAATAAATTTGAGCACTCATCACCAGTTATAAAAATGACTTTAGCTGTAAATCTTAAAATACTGCATTGGTTTCAGTGGAGATTTTATAAACATCTGTTCTTCCGAGATCAATTTTGTAAAAAAAAATGTCAAAAAGCCAGTTAACTTAATTTTGTTAGTTATATATTATTTGTAATGAATTAAGTAAAATAACAGCAGCAAAGATTTTTTTTTTTTAGTTTGTATATATGTATGTGTGCATATTAGCTATGGGTGTGTCTGTGTGCATAAAGACTGTATATCTGTAGCATATCTAATCTAGTATCTAATCACATTGACCATATAAACTTATAAAGGGACAATTTACTTGAATTAGTGCTTTTTTCCTGCTCTTTCTTAAATTCCACTTTACAAGAGTCAGATTGCTGTATTTTGTGTCTTAAAGATGCCAGAGGTATCACGTTTTGAGGGGAATCTGTAGCATGTTCGTTTATTTCAACTGATTAGCTGTAAAAATAAATAAATAAATAAAAAGCGCTTGGAAATTCATAGTAATAGTTACACATTCTCTCCTATCTCCAGACCTAATTTGAAGCCAGAATCTGCTGAATTTGTGATTTTGTTCATTTTAACAGTTTGACGTATTTTGTAGTTACTCTAGAATATTTTCAAGTGTAAAAATGTCTCCAAGGAGATCAAAACAACCCCTGTTACCTGTGAAGCTTAACTTTTATGCTGAGTTACACATTCAGGAGCTGGCAAAGCCAGGAGGTGTTTCAGAGAGGCAAGAGGGAGGGGCATCATTCATGGTGAAGTGGACACCCTGACAGATGCTGAACACTGGGCAGGTTCAGTATTTTACATGTTCGACCTGCCTGTCTCTCTGTTCCCCTGGACTGAAAAGGCAGGGTCCAATGTGCAAGGCACATAACAAAGGTTACCTATTTTCAGCTTTGCGTCCACCAGTTGTATCACCCTGGAACATGTTTTTGCATGTTACTATTTCTCATTAAAAGAGATCTTGAAATTTATGTAAGCTTCAATTGCATTATTTTACAATGGGAAACCGAATTTATACTTAAACCGTCACTGTGAGGAGCAACAATCAAGCACTGTAAGAAAGACAGTTATTTTCCTGATAGGAGAGTTACTACTACGTTTGTGAAAAATATGTCACTCAAAATGCGTTTTGAGGGAGGGGAGGGGTGAGTAAAGGCAGGGAAATATTGGAATTTGAAGGAGCAGGAGTGGGTATGATTTAGGCTGTTTCTTATTTCTAGCCAGGCAATCACCTTAAGGTCAATTCTGATATATGCTAATACCAGGGAGCATTTATTTTTCTGTGAATGTTTAAGGTATTTTAATAGTCAGTCTCCTCTGGGCTTTTCATCCTTTTGATGTTAGAATAGGTACGCGTCTTCTGGAAGCCAGTTCACAGTGTGTCTTGGTGAGATGGAGATGAGCGTATGCTTTCCTCCAGCAGATTTACAGTGTGCTCATGTCACTGCACTTGGCAGGAGCACACCTGGATACTTCGTTGTTCTCCGATCATCTGTCTCGTGTGTGCTTCAGAAGCCATGAATTATTCACATCATCTTAGCGTATTCCTCTGTATTTCCTGTGTGAGGCCCTCAACATTGTGGCTTTTAACCTCTGAAATGTAACTTTAGGGGTTTTATCATGTCAATACTACAAATATTTTCCTTTGGTGCGGTTTAACCCTTTACATGCATGAACAGGGTTTTTGTTTTCCCAGGAGCCTCTTCTTGCTAACTGTCATTTCCACTGAATTTATTTGAAGGATATTGATTGATAACAGTGGGATCATTTAGTATTTAGTCTACTTAAAAACACCTGCTTATCATTTGTGTAACATCTGTGCTGTGTGAGTGTAATGGGCTTTTATGACTGTTAAGAATCTTTACTTTTTATTTGTGCTCTGCCATTGCTCCACAACTCTTTTAAATTTCCCAGTAAGTCCATTTTCAGTTCTTCTGTGCGATAAGATCTCTGTATTATTAAGTATCTCTGAAGGACAGCCCTTAATCCTCATGCCCCTTTATTCCAAAGCTATATGTATTACTGTAACTCAGCAGTAAGTACAATTCAGCTGGCTAGTGTCCAGCAACAGAACCCTGTCTCAAATCCCCTGCTGCATCCTTCACATGACACTAAGCTGTCATTTTAATCCCCATTGTAATGAATCCCACACATACAGAGTGAATTATATTCTATTGTAGATGATGTTTAAAGAATTCTGGTAGAACAGTTTTTCACCGGAAAAGGATGGGTTTCTTGAAGCAGGAAAGTTTCACAGGATCTTTTAAGTCTTTAATGCAGGACTTGCAATAATTTATGTTAGGAAGGAGTTTCCTTGGAAATCTTTGCTGGATACTGTATGAGACTGTAGACCTTTTGTCCATCTAAACAATGCAAAAAGGCTGAACTTCATCTGACCACACAAATTTGGGGGGTGGGGGGTGGTGTGGGCTAAAACAAGAACTGTGTTCTGAGAAGCATTCTTATGAAATAAGAATAGAGTAATTGGCTGTGTGTGCAGGAGGGGTGCATGCACACACACACACACACACACACACAGAATTCTCACCCTGTTGACTGAATTGTGGGGACATGATCGGAATGTGCACTTAATGAAGTGTGAGTAATGGAGGTAATTTTAAAAATCCAGCAGTGGAAATTCTGTCTGGTTTATGCTCGCTTTCATACTATTTACTTCTATCTTTCACGTTTCAGACAATTTTATAAGCTTTCAGGTACTGCTGCCTTCAGGACATAGTGACTCAATACTACAAATTAGCTGTTTAACAAGAGAACCTAATTTACAGTGTAGAGCAGCATTTAATGGAGAATTCCCAAATTAAATTTTATTATCATTCTGCACAGAGCCCTGATGAAGTGTTTCTACCTCTGGGAATGGAAAGCAGCAGTGTGTGTGCACACAGAGGATGCTGGGAGAAGTCTTCCCTACCTTTAGTGCAAAAGGTTTTCTAGAGTCTGCTTTTCCCCATCAGACCAGAAAGGCAAGACTCTTAAAAGCAATAATTCAGCAACAGGTTGAGAACAGAGGGATCTGAGTTTTCTTTTTCATTCTCCCTCCCTCCTTCCCTCCCTCATATATTTATTGTCATGGAATGCTTTGGAAGCCAAATAATAGATGGAATGAAAAAGCAACTGGGAGAAGTCACGTAAACAACACAAAGGTGGTTGCTACACAGTGCCTGGGGTGCAGGAAGTAATTTTACTGTAGACCACTGGAAGCATTTGGATGGCAGAGGGGGGGTTATCTAGGCATACCCTGCTCCTAAATCCTTTTGACAGTCTCTGCCACTATCCAATAAATGACCGTGAGGTGAGATGGTCCTTCTCTTATGGTAGATGTCTATAATATACAGCTGTACCTTCAGGGTAGTCCCCTCAGGCTCCCATTTAGTTAGTAGAGAGAAATAAACCCTTCGAAGAGACTTAAAATAAATTATTCATTTGATGTTAGATGCCTGTTCTAGGCTGAGATTATGAAGGTTTGTTTATGAAGGAAGCCCAGCTGAGTACTTCAGATGTAGAGTTATAAGGCGTGATTGGTCCTGAGCTAGCTGTGCTTGTACCTCTCCACCAGCTAAAAATGGAGCTTTGAGTGACTAGTCAGAGGTGGATGCTGGTCTGCATTTGGTCACAGTAGTCCCAACGTTTGTGTGGCTCTGTATTTGGGGAGTTTGAGCTGTGGTTTATTTCAACTAGACCTTGTTTTCCCATTAAAACAAAACAAAACAAGAAAAACCTAAACACAACAATATCTTTTTTGAAAATATGTCAGAGACTGAAGAACAGGAATTAATATAGATTATAATAAGGAAAAGAAGAACCTGCTTATCATTTTCTTCAATGAATGAGGACTGAAATTTGAAGTTTAAAAGGAAAAGAAAGTATACCAATCCTAGCATCTCAAGTGTGTATGTTGTAAACTCTTTTCTTGTAGGTGACATTACTTAGCTCCCAGGTTTTTGCTGGAAAAAGCAGTATGGAGGAGACTCCCTAGGTCCACAACAGATTAAGACATATATGACTTTGTATGATTTTATGTTTATTTCAACTCTGTCAAAATTCTAAATGCAAAATCAAAATATTTAAGAACATACATGTTATTTGTGATACTCCCTGGCACATTTGGTGTTTATAAAGTGATAAATCATTTGCATTCAGACCCACAAAATGTATGTAATCCATGCTTCTCTGTCTCTTTCACATGACGTATCTAAACGTTGCAGACAAGTGACTGAACATAAACAATTCTTTTATACAACACAATTCACTGCATCCAAAATAGGTTAAGAATCTTAAAAATATTGTCTGTGAGGGAAAGGACTGTAACAAATAGAAATGATTCAGAGGATGCAGTTCCAGCAACATTAGGAAACCTAACATTCAAATTAGAATAAAGCTGAAGATTAATTAGGCAAGATAGGACAGTAAAAGCAAATAAATATAGCAGTTTATGTAGCAGTGAAGACAAACTTCATGAACTTTACTGTTAATGTTACCGGATCACAGTAAAGTAGGTAAAAAATTATTTAAGAACTTCATAAAGTTCATTGGAAGAACTGAAGCAATATGTTAGTAATTCTGTCTTAGAATTAACATGGCAATACTTGATCAAAATAGAGGAAAAAATCAAAGTACTTACAGAAAAAAGGAACATATACTGAAACATTAACAAAATTTTCGATGGAAATCATACTAAAGATAAGAAATACTACACAATAGCAAGTTTGCACACTCGTTCCCAACTGGGATTGAGGTAGATGGCAGAACCAGATTTAGAACTCACCTAAATCTTTATACAGAAGATGACTATCAACCTCAGACAAGCATGTTCATTCTTTTTTCAGGTCTCATGTCAGTCCTCCTTAGTGTGATCTTAGACCAGGAAAAAATACATTACTAATCTCAAAAGCAACCTAAGATTTTCAGCATAATTTGACCAAGCATAGGAAATTTTAAAGGTAATATCATATTATATCTTGCTTAACCCAAATTCCTAAGTCAACTGACACTTGCAGTTGTGTTTTACGTATTTCTTTTGGATGAAAAAAACACCCTAGTATATAATGGGAAATGGGCAGTCTTGGAAGAAGTAATAAAATATGTCACTGGAGACAGTAAATGCAAGAAAGACACATGGGCAAAAGCATGCAGTATGTTTTGAAATAAATCTAGTTTTATGCTATTTGTTATTTGGGGAAACAGTGCACTCTGAGGTACTAAAAAATTAATTAGGAGTAAGTTTTCTTTTGTCTGTAAGCTCTAACATGGCCTTTACCAATAGCTGTAACTGATCAACACTTAAGTTTGTTTAAGCCAAAGCCAAGAGTTTCTCTTGACTGGAATCAGCACTGGGTCAGGCCCTAGATTATTCTGTGTGGAGAACATCCATATGCCATGGGTGGAGGCAAACATGAAAAGTTCAGCTATTGATGGGAATTTCTGTAGCTGAAACCTAGACTCAGTCCTATGATTAACTCAATTTACAGATTTTTTTTTTCTGAATCACAGCTCAAGCTGCATACCTCAGTTTTTCATTCTGCAAATAGGAAACCTTGTTACCAAAAATTAAATTGATTGTAGAGTGTTAGGTTTACAGCTGGATTGGACAACTGACCTAGCAGGGAACTAAAAGGAACTTCACAATGTATTAGTTAATCAGCTCTTCCCAATGCCAGCTTTTTACCAAATTGTATTTTTCCAGATTCAGAGCTTAAGGATGACATTCTAATGTGGGATTTCTTCATACTATATTTTTGTTGTAAAATAAATTTTTATTTTAAAAGTGTATGTTGGCTGTCTCAAGGAGGAATGACTTCAGCAGCATGGAGGCATCATGCTGACTAGGACACCAACTTGTGTCAGTTTTTTTACTGCATTTCATTCTTGCTACTGGATAGAACCCTTAATTAATGCAGGTTTTTTGTTATTCTAACAACCAAAATACTGATTTTTCTTTTGAGTGATAAATAATTATGATATCAAAGGAAAGGTAAGCCTTATCATATTTTTAAATGATAATTTAACAAATTAATTGATAATTTATTTATTTGTATTTTGTAGTTGAAATAAATTGCTATATGTTTTTAGCAGTCAGGAGCAAATTACAAGACTTAGGTAGAATATAAATGAAAAGAATGGAAACAGGAAAAAAAAAGGAAAAACCTTATTGGCTGTACACGGAAGAGAAAGCAGAAGTTGTAGCTTTATAAATTGCAGTGTTAAAGAACAAGTAACAGACATTTTTGAACTACTAAAGATTTGACAGCACTCTACAGACAGCCTTTCTTATTTTTGTTCTGCGTGAAGCTGATCAGGCAGCCTTTGTAAAGCATTTGCCATTACATCAAGGAGAGTTGTGCCTGGATAAAGGTAGAATGATCAGTCATTGTACTGGGAGATAAGTGGTATATTTTAAAATTAATTCACCCTCAACATTTTCTTAAATACGAAGTTTAAAATCTCTTGTGCTCAAGAGGTAAAATAACTGATGTAAGAAGTTTGTTAGCTATCCCTCAAAGAGAATCAATGATATTTGTGAATGTCTTATGGAAATTTACTTTTAATTTCATTAGAAGGCAAAAGAGACAAAATGATCTCTT
>VZTO01009666.1:9652-44865 GCA_013400615.1 Syrrhaptes paradoxus | reverse complement strand
GCATACAATTGGCCTCAGGCCATTGATCCAGCCTGTCCAGATCCCTCTGCAGAGCCTTCCTACCCTCTAGCAGATCAACACTCCCGCCTGACTTGGTGTCATCTGCAAGCTTACTGAGGGTGCACACAATCCTCTCATCCAGATCATTCATGAAGATACGAAAAGGAACTGGCACCAGTACCAAGCTGTGGGGAACATCGCTTGTGATCAGCTGCCAAGTGGATGTAACTTCATTCACCACCACTCTTTGGGCCTGGCCAGCCAGCCAGTTTTTTACCATGTGAAAAGTAAGCAAGTCCAAGCCATGAGCAGCCAGTTTTTCCAGAAGAATGCTGTGGGAAACAGTGCCAAAGGCTTTACTAAGTCTAGGTAGACAGCATTCACAGCCTTTCTCTCACCCACTAATCAGGTCACCTTGTCATAGGAGAAGAACAGGTGAGTCAAGCAGGACCTGTGTTTCATAAACCCATGCTGACAGGGCCTGACTGCCTGGTTATCCTGTATGTGCTTCATGTTACCACTCAAAATGACCTGCTCCATAACCTTCCCTGGCACCAAGGTCAGACTTACAGATCTGTAGTTCCCTGGATCCTCCTTCTGGACATTTTTATAGATGGGCATCACATTTGCTAACCTCCAGTCCACTGGAACCTCCCCAGTTAGCCAGGACTGATGATAAATGATTGAAAGTGCCTTGGTGAGAACTTCCACCAGCTCCCTCAGTACCTTTGCTTGGATCCCATCTGGCCCCACAGACTTGCATATGTCTAAGTGGATTTCCCCAGTGGATTTCCCCTTGGATTATGGGGGCTTCATTCTGCTCCCCATACCCGTCTTCCAGCTCGGGGGGCTGGGTATGCCCAGAACAGTTGGTCTCGCTATTAAAGACTGTGGCAAAGAAGGCATTAAGGACCTCAGCCTTTTTGTCATCTTTTGTCAGTCTGTTTCCCCCCACATCCAGTAAAGGATGGAGATTCTCCTTAGCCCTTCCTTTGTTGCAGTTTTATTTAATAGAAGCGTGTTTTACTGTCTTTTACGGCAGTAGCCAGATTAAGTTCTAGTTGGGCTTTGATCCTTCTCATTTTCTCCCTGCATAACCTCACGACATCTTTGTAGTCCCCCTGAGTTGCCTACCTCTTCTTCCAAACGCCATAAACTCTCTTTTTTTCCTGAGTTCCAGCAAAAGCTCTCTGTTCAGCCAGGACAGTTGTCTTTCCCTCTGGCTTGTCTTTTGACACATGGGGATGGCCTGCTCCTGCACCTTTAAGATTTCCTTCTTGAAGAATGTCCAGCCTTCTTGGACTCCTCTGCCCTTCAGGACTGCCTCCCAAGGGGCTCTGTCAATGAGGTCCCTAAACAGGCCAAAGTCTGCCCTCCGGAAGGCCAAGGTGGCAGTTCTGCTAGCCCCTCTCCTTACCTTGCCATGAATAAAAAACTCTTTATCGTTTCATGATCGCTATGCCCAAGACAGCCTCCAACCAGCACACCACCCACAAGTCCTACTCTGTTTGCAAACAACAAGTCCAGCAGGGTGCCTTCCCTGGCTGGTTCCCTCACCGTGTCAGGAAGTTGTCTTCCACACACTCCAGGAACCTCCTAGACTGTTTTCTCTCTGCTGTAGTGTATTGTCAGCAGGTATCTGTTAAGTTGAAGTCCCCCACCAGAATGAGGAATAGGGATTGTGAGACTTCTCCCAGCTGCTTATAGAATATTTTGTCTGCCTCTTCATTCTGGTTGGTAGTCTATAACAGACTCCCACCATGATATCTTCCTAGTTGGACTTCCTCCTGATTCTTACCATAAACACTCAACCCTGTTGTCACCATCATCAAGCTCTAGACAGTCAAAACACTGTTCTGTTTAAAATATCTGTTTTAAAACATTAATGCATAGCTTAATTGACATTCTTTTCTGCTTCCATTGCCTGGTACTATGGCTTATCCTAATGAGAGAAAAAAGAAAATGACACTGTGGCAACATTAGCCTGAGGCTAAGTGGCTTTGGGAAAAAAAGAATAAAGCAAGCTGGTTGGAAAAGAAAATAATCAATATGAAGAGTTCTTTTTTTCTGGTTGTTAAAACACAGAAATTTTTGTGGAGATGCAACTGATTCAACAAAGTCTGAGAAGTAGGAGAGTTTTCAAGTTCCAAGGTGCTTCAGCCTCTACTAGTAAGGAGAAAGAGGACTCTAGTTGAACTAACTAAACAGTTTCATTTTGATAGTTCTACATAATACTATTTTGCAAAAATCAATTAGGAAGATAATCTGCTTGATTCTAACAAAAATGTAGGTAAATAAATTAATTGCTACCCATCAGTTCTCTTTATTGCTAAGCAGTCAGGCTTTACAGAGAACAGCAGGTTTTTCCCTCTTTGTTCTTCAGAGCAAGTACTGAAAGTCAGTTAATGCTGACAGTCTGCCATAGGTACTTAAAAATCTGTTTAATATATGCCCTAGTTGAAAGAAGAAAGTGAGCTGTCAGTGCTTGGTTTGTGGGGTTTTGGTTGAATTTTGGTTTTTTTCTTCTCCTGGTCAATACTATGAAAAGATTTTAGATGCTAATATTCTTTAATGCCTGGTGTATTTACTTCTGTAAGTCTTGTCCAGAAATTAGTGTGATTTTTGACAGCTACTGAACACTAATCATTGATCTACTTAAAAGGACATCATTTGGTATCCTCAGAGATCTTTGAGGAAGTTTGTTTCTAGCTAAAATGACACTCTCCTTTCCATTTGCCATTCGTTGTAAGTGTGGCACAGAGCGCTGCAAGGAGCACAAGGACACAGCTGAGTATTTGTTTTATGGAGGGTGATAACTTGCAGTTCACGTAGAATTTAGGCAGCAAAGGATATACTGGAATGGAGAAGAAGGACCAAAATAATACTATTTCTTTTCTGGGGGGAGCTTATGCAATTCTTCAGTTTGCCTGGGTGCTCTGACACTGTGCTAATTTAGGTAACAAGTGGCCTGTGTGTGAGTACATTAACAATCAATTCATGTTCCCACTGAAGCAGAGCATTTCCCAAAGGTCACCAATATTTACACTGCCTGTGCCAGTACAGGTATGAAATAAAGAAACCCAGGGCTGATCAGAGCCAGCAGTAGCAGAGCACGGCCTTGCCTGTGCATCCAGGCTTCTTGCCCTCCCCTTGGCAACTTCTCACCCCTGCCTGGGTGGGCAACCAGGGGCAGTCTGCTGCAGTGACTGGCTTGCCTCTGCCACCCCTCCCCAACAAGGGAGGAAGGCAAAAAATAGCTGCTGAAGAGTGGAATGGAGGAGCAAGGAGCAAAAAGACAGAAGAGGGAAGCAAAAAGACAGAAGAGGGAAGCAAAAGCTGTATTTTTTTTAATTCTCACTACAGTTTTCCAGCAGAAAGCTAAAACCAAGAAGTTGGCTGTAGCACTATGTCAGCATTGCAGCAGTTGTGATTGGAAACTTTCTTCACACTTTCTGACCTACTTAGTAGTGAAGATTTATGTGTCCATTCACAGCTAGAATCTCATCTTGTTTTTAAGGAATAAAATGTAAGATTGCCCTCTTCACTTTTAGACATTCTTGTTATTGTAGATCAATGAAAAGGCAAAAAAAAAAGCTCTGAAATGTTTGTGTATGATTAACAATTCATCAAGTTGTCTTATAGCTACCTCTGCTTGCTTTCTACTTGTTTAAAGAAGGTTTGCAAAGCTGCGCATAGAGCTGGAGAGAGAAGTAAACAGTTCATACTTTAAAAGAAAAAAAAATAAGCAAAACCAAAGGACTGTAGGCATGTCTTATATCCCAATTGTACAATTATTTGCACATATACTTTGAGCTCAAAATGACCATGAAATTGAAATGCCTTCTGTTAGTTGTTTTATTTTTTGTATCTTAATTGTACTGTATGTGGGGGAGTCATCTTAGCAGTCACATTTGGTGAGTCATTACCACATTTTGTAGAGGATCCATAAAGATATATCCAAGACTAAGCAGTGTTTGACAAGTATGGTATCATTAGAAATACTCCATAAAAAAAGAATGTCTCATAGTAAAGTTTTATGCTTATGATGTTTGGATATCTATCTGTTTATTTTTAAATGTGCTTATGCCAGTTTATCAACCCCAAAATGCTGGTTCTTAATCTAGGCCTGGGAACATGTCTCTAAAACCATGAGACTTTGTTAATTGGAGTCAAATTCCACCTGAAAAATAAATGGACCTCTATAAATCTTAGTTTAGAATCTATGTAATTGCTATTCTGTTAATTCACTGTGTATGCAGAGAGGTAAAGACATGAACCAAAGTCAAGTGAAAACTGTAATGGAGCTGATTCCTTAGAGTTAAAAGGGACCATTAAGATTAGACTGACTTTTCCCTAATGTTTCTTCTAACTTTTGTACCACATCCATAGTTTTAAGCTAGATTTGCAGCTTTTATTTCAGAAATCTATCAAATCATGACTTAAAATATCTGTCGAGAACACCAGAAACAGAAATATTTCTTTGGCATTGTTTACACTTAAATTTTTGCAGTTACTATTCTGAACTTGTCCAGCTTTATCTTGCTATCATTAAATATTTTCTTTTGCTGGATTGATAGCTGACCACTATTACTGGTTTCTTTCAACATGGATATTTTCAGACAGTAATTTCCTCTTAGCAGCCTAGATAAAATAGCAGGCAATCAAAAACGGTCAAAATAAGACAGGTTTCCAATTTTGTCTTTTGACATGAATGAGGTTCATCTAGGCCAGAGGTGCCCAGCCTGCAATTTTAAAGATTACTTTTACTCTTTAGAATAATGAATCTGTTCCAGTTGCTGCCTGATATTTTTTCCTCGTGTGATAAAAATTCCGTCTTTGTTATGGGATTGTGTATATCCAGTCATATGATCAGAGAGCAGTATGCATGGGGATGGCTACATTTTTCCTTACATGATACCTTCATCATGTGAATGAAGGTGAAATCCCTATTTCACTTAGGATGTGTCTGTTTTAAAGAGCTCTCGTCTTTGCAATTTTGCTTAGAACATGACTTAGTAGCATGACTATGCTACTGCTGTATGTGGGAAAAAAGAAAACGTGTGCAGAAAATCAGAAAAAAATGAGTTTTGTGTTGGTCTTGTAATCATAGAATCACAGAATCACAGAACGGCTGGGTTGAAAAGGACCTTAAAGATCATCTGGTTTCAACCCCCCTGCTGTGGGCAGGGCCGCCAACCACTAGAGCAGGCTGCCCAGGGCCTCATCCAGCCTGGCCTTGAATGCCTCCAGGGATGGGACATCCACAGCTTCTCTGGGCAACCTGTTCCAGTGCCTCACCACCCTCCGACTGAAAAATTTCCAGCTGATATCTAACCTGAATCTCCCCTCTCTTAGTTTAAAACCTTTCCTCCTTGTCCTGTCACTATCCACCCCTGTAAACAGGTGTTCCCCTCCTGTTTGTAGGCTCCCTTCAAGTACTGGAAGGCCGCAATGAGGTCTCCCCAGATTTCAGATAATCAGTTAATCTGAAAATGTAGAGACAGTTCAAAAATACCACATGAGGCAATAATTTAAACTATCTGTATGTTAGTCTGTTTTAGATAAATACCAGTCCCTGTATTCCAACGTGTCTCTGAAAGAAGGCTACAAACAGAAGAAAGTTTGGCCAAGTTCATACCGATTTTTTTTAACAAAACTCTCTACTGGCTTCCACATATTCAATGCATTGGGAGTAATCACTCTTCTAAAATTCTTAAGTATAATAGTTTGACTTTCCCACAAACCTATTTTCTTGCAGTATGAAAATAACTATTCTCTGGATAAGGAAAAAAAAAAAAGAAAAAGTAAAAAGAGAAAACCTACTTTTACCACTGTATTATTGCTTTTTATTTAAAGATAAAAAAACCTGAATAATGCAGGTTAGTTTCTGGTTGCATTTTTTCATTAACCTTACTGAGCTTGGATTCAGGTCCAGTGTCTGCATTACTTTTTGTGTAATTCCAGCTGAAGTGATGACTATTTTAGTGAATTTTATAGTCCACATCTCAGATGTTATGTCAATTTGTATTATCATACTGAACACTCGCAACTTGATTTCTGTATGCAGGTTCAGGACTGTTTAATTAATTGAGATCAAAACAGCAAATCTCTGACAAGCATTCTCGAGGAAACTGTTCTGTAACCCTGTGACATTTTGGAGGTGAGGAGTAAGGGAGGGGAGCATTAGGGACAGTATTCAATTGAGCACGATAACTCATGCTGTTTGGAAATCCCATATTTATTCGTCTGTCAAGTGATTATCAAGAAGTCTGAGAGCAATTCAATTTACACTAATCTTAATGGTCAGTTTAATTGAATTAAACCTTATCAGTGAGGTGTATGTTAAGAAGGTTTTGGTTTACTGCAGACTGGAGCTACTGCTGTAAATGTGGTCATGCAAGATTTCACAAGCCAAGCAATAGGGGACTTCGTAAACGAGTGAGAAAATGCGGAAAAAAATAGTGAAGACAGGTTGTGATTCTGTACCAAACTAGTGCTCAGGAATGTGCTGCTGGAGATGTGCTACTCACTACTTCTTGGTTGTTTGAAANGTACCAAACTAGTGCTCAGGAATGGATCAGTAATGTGCTGCTGGAGATATGCTACTCACTACATCTTGGTTGTTTGAAATTTGGTGTTTGTTTTGGTTTGGGTTTTTTTGTTTGTGGTGTGGGGGTTTTTTGGGGGGGGTTGTTTGTTTGTTTGGGTTTTTTTTTTTGCTTTCTTGGCACAGTGTATAGTTGTGGGATCTGAGTAATGGTGCTGGTCAATGAAAACCACATATTCTGAAGCAAATACACATTTTCTGAATGTAAACAGATGTTTTTACTGTTGCAGTAGTATCTTTTTCCTTCTTTAATAAATAAATAATTTTGACTGAATAAGCTTCACTAAAAACAGAGCATATATGTTAGCTCTAATTTTCTTGTAGACAAGTTCCTTTTTATGTAGGTAAAGACAGACCATACAATGTGAATATAAAATGAACAGGACTTTCAGGCAAACAAATAAAATGAGAAAACAGGGAGGAAAAACAAAGGCCAAAAATCAGGACAGAAATCAAGGAGTCTGTATTTCCAAAGAAATACAAGAAAAAAAATTATACATTGAGGGTTATGGAAAATCTGATGTACTTTCTTTGATTCAAGTATAGTGGATTTACAGTTTCTCTATCTTTCCTGAGCGACACAGAGAACTTTGGTAACGAGGTCCAGCCTTCAAAGCTTCCCAAGGATGCATACAGCACAAGCCCATCTTCATGAGTGGTCTAGTTTAAAATTCATCTTGCCAAGGCTGTTCTGTTGAAAGCAAACATTTACCTAGTCTGCGAGTACCCAGATACCCTGGTCCTTGTCTTAGTTTTCATAAGAAACTATACAAAGGAAAGCAGTGCTTTTGAGGGGCAATGTGCAGAGGATGGAGAAGCACAGATTTTTTTGAGGAGTGAAGAGGCTGAGGTAGTGGTTTCATTTAGAAGCTGCTGCCCCAGATGCTTCCTTGTGGTGCTGAAAGGGAAAAATAAATGTAACTGGATCAAAAGTTCGGGAAGAAAATGTAGTGCAGGAGAGGCACAATAAGGACTGTCCTGCACAATTCTAGGGAACTGTGCTAGACTCCTCTACTGCTGCCTGAGAGGCACACAGCAACAGAAAAGCCTTGCAAGAGAAAACAGGGGCTGGAATATCTTGTAATGATTCTTACTATATAGCTTGCCTAATTATGACATTATCCATACTCCATAATAACATTAATTTAGGGCAAATTGGGATTATAAAACTCAGTGAAACTGTCGCTTATAAAATTATCACAAATCATTATATTCAGTGTCTTACAATTTTCTGACAGTTGTCTGTAGATAAGGTTGGCTTTTTTGGTAGTTCGATTCCCTGGGAAGTCCAGCTGTACTTTGAGAGGGGGTTTGTGT
This sequence comes from Syrrhaptes paradoxus, assembly GCA_013400615.1. Classification (NCBI taxonomy): domain Eukaryota; kingdom Metazoa; phylum Chordata; class Aves; order Pterocliformes; family Pteroclidae; genus Syrrhaptes; species Syrrhaptes paradoxus. The sequence continues at coordinate 36,941 of VZTO01009666.1, read as the reverse complement.
GGAGATAAGGATTTAATAATGGTCTTTTTTACTTTATCACAATGCCTGCTGACAATTGGACAAGCTTCAGTACATTATACTATATCTGATGATATCTTTAGTTCCTATGTGCACAGTTTATATTCAATATGTATGGTCTTCCAGTGAAGAAACTGCTTTTTATCTCCATTCAACCAAGTAGTCATCATACTGCTACAGTAACAGCAGTCCTTGAATATTCCTGAGAAACTGAGTCAGGATGCATATAACAGCAAAGTAATTTTGGAAGGAATTAGGATCTAACAGATCTTTGTTGCCTCTTAAATTTTAGGCATATTACTCCTGAAAACACCCCTGACTCCAAAGATTTATTTCTCATATATTTATACATTAATTTTCAGGCAGATTACAGTGGGCAGTGCAGTAATAGCTCACTAAGACATAACACTTGTCGTCCTCCAATTTGGGATGGATAAAAACCTTTGCAACAGATAGGTTATTTTTTTTTATGCTTTATTATAACTGTGTGGCAAAACATACACATTTGGATTTCCTGACCTAAGGAGGCAGTCCTTTACTGTCACAATCAAGACATTAGATTGAATAGACATGTTTAAGTTCGGCTTACATGCAGTATCATCAGGTAGTCCAAGCTGTGAATGTATAAAATAATTGAAAATGTAAAAATTACAGACAACTTATGTAAGGAGATACATTTTTGGGTCATTTGAGATGTTTTCAGGAACTGCAAGTATGATACAGCAGTAATGATCTTCAATTTCCTTTCGTATCTTCCTTTCTGGAAAAAAAAAAGTCAAAATGTTATTACAGCTTGTAACTTTTAAGAAAACACTGTTTTGTAAGCTGCGTGCTTCTGCGGTAGGCTGTTATCACTTGGTAACACTGGCAATAAAAAGCGTAAAACAGAAGTACAAAAATGGGGGAATAAGTTGATGACAATAGAATTTTGTGGTTCAAAAATGTACACACACACTGAAACCTTTAAATTCAAGGATATATTAAAATGAAAAAATAGAATAACTTTGTGTACATGTATAGGAAATTATATAGACATGCTCTAAGTGTTCAGCACAGCACATAGTAACAGCTATATTCCTCCCTAATGCAACACTAAATAGAGCAAATGTTGACTTTTGATCTTGAAGCAAAATCAATTTCCAGTGGAGTTTTGCCTTTGACCTCAGCGGAATCAGGATTTTGCCTGTGATTTTATCAATTTATTCTTTCTGAAAGCCTTTGTGGTTTTTGGGTTGCGTTTTTTTTTTTGCCTCTGCTTTAGCTATTCTTTTTCTAATCCCAGATTATAAAAAATCACTTCAGCCTGAGGGAAATGTGTCTCTCTCTTTTTACAGCTTGTTCAGTAGTAACAGCTCTCAATTATGGAAGAATATAACATATTTCCTTGTAGAAGGCTCCTTCTCACAAGCAATTTTTAAGGACTACTTGTACTCTCTGTATAAATTCTGATTTTTCTTGTAAAAACTTGCAAGTTTTTGTCCTGTGTTCCAAATTACTTAAGGAAACAAAGGTAAACAAGATCTCTGCTCTGATATCAAACCACCTATGTGTTTTTTTGTTTTTCTTGTCTGAGTTCCATGTAACAGCATCAGTTCCTCAGTGGTTATATCGCTCCACAGAATACCCTCCTTACCCAGGTCAACCCCTGCTGGGTAGCAGGGGGCAGAAAGGCTTCAGTGATGTGGGAGGAAGAAAAAGACTGTGGCAGGCATGGCAAGGTGAGAAGCCAGTGAAGGCACTAAGGTAGAGTGGGAGAGATGGTCCTTGAGTGCTCTGGGCAGCTCTTCTAGCCCATGAGGTGGACAGAGAACAAGAGCTGGTGTCCCTAATGGACGGCTCTCTAAAGGCAGGAGTCTCACGTGGGTGAAGAGTCCACAGCTGAGCTGTGGTGTGTAATTTTAGACTTGCTTTTCACATCAGATGATTTGTGGCTATATTTCATGGATGACACGAAAGGTTGTGTGTGACAGAGGAGCTTTATGATTCTTTTGGATGTGACAAAAATTGTGGACCCTCTTGCCATTGGTCCAGAGTGTTTACAGATTGTAACACATCCTTTAAAAAGAAATTCCGTTCTTTGCAAAAAACTCTTAATTTTTGAATAGCAATAACTTTGTCTAGGTGTAAGGGAACTTACGCAATGGTGCTTAAAGATTTAAGGAGTGCTTTTGCTTCTGTCAGCTAGTGATCGCAGTCAAGACTGTACCTATACACAAATGTACCCCTCCTATCTTAGCTTAGGGAAAAAAAGAACAGAAAAGCTTTTGATAAATGCCAAAAAAATGTAAATGATTAAAAGTGACCATTCCTGTGAAATTAGTTTTTAACAACCTCTTTGCTAGATGAGGTCTTTTCTTATGTTCCGGTGGTGCACACATACAAAGTAGAGATGGAAGTAACTGCCTCTGTCAGAGCCTCTCAGCCCTTTTGCAGAGTAAAGGAAAACAATTTCTGTAAGGAGGAGCAGATTGCATTGGAAATTGCTATTTCTTCTTCCCAACTGAAATTAAGAAATTGGAACAACGTGCTCTGACTTGTGCTAGACTCCTCTATACTCCCTAACCATTATTGTGAATTATTAATTTATGTAATTGAGTGGGTTTACTCTTATTGCTTGCCTGCTTTTTATGCTTATGTCAAATTTGTCAAAGTTTTGAAGGTCTTGGAAATAGACACTGTGTCTAGTCCTGTGTTTCTACAGTACCTGTTTCTCCAAAACATGGATGGGATGAAGTTCTCCATATTATCAGAATTACAAAGAGTAAATAGCTATATCATATGGAAGATGATCATAGCATCCCTATTTGGAATTACTTACTAACCTTGTTCTGTGTTATGCTAGTGCTATAATTAGCTTGCCATCATATACATGTATAGTCAGGCACAGTTTCTGTTGAATTTTGTTTGGAAAATAGGTGCAAGAAGGAAAACATGCAACCTGTTCTGCTCATAAAGGAGGCTTGAATTGCATCTCTGAGCTTTCCAAAAGTGCGGCAACATGCTATGGTGGGGCGAGAGGCTCTCATGCCTCCTGTAGGCACAGAGGCATTCCCCATGCTGTAAACGTCATGGAGAACATGCCTAGATGCTCTACTCTCTTGTGCATTCAATTAGAAAAGTTTTAGCTGCTGTCTTTCTTTACATGGCTGACTGAGTAGTTCAAATGGCTTAATCTAACAGGTTTAACTGAAAGATAACTTTCAAATAACCTTCTAAGATGTTGTCCTAAAAGATGCTAAGTCTTGATTCAGAGTACAACCCTGAGTAGGACATGAAATAAATGACTTTTAGTTTCAGTTGAATGCATTGTTACAACAAACAAAGAGAGGATGAGTATGTTTCTTGGGGTGACAAAGCCAAAGCACAGCAAAGTTAAATTCAATCAGGAGCCTAATTGAATTTATTGTATTTTTATTTGCTTCTAGCTGAAGTGGAACAAAGTTTAGTAAATTGAATAGGCCCATTTATGAATACGTCCTAGTATATATGCTGCAGCCTTTCAAATCTGTGTAGCAGTTCCACTGTGAAAAGTGGTGTGGATTATAGAAAATATACCCTGCTGTGTAGGGGAAGAACATATTTCTCTGAACATTTTGTGTTTTGGAGTGGCACAAAAGGAGATGCATCTGGCATACTTACATCTCCATCATGTGAACATGTGAAATCAGTGCCTGTATGGCTTTGGTTTTCTGGCCTTTCTTTTTTTTTTTTTTTTTTTTACTGGATTTTTAGATTTTTGCTTTTTTTTTTTTTTTTTTTTTTTTTTTTTTTTTTTTTTTAAACTGGATTTCTAGATTTCTACTTTTTTTTTTTTACTTTTAATTTTTTTCTTTTAAAAAACCTATTAACTACCAAATTTCGGGTTTTGCTGCATTTAATGATAACAGGTAATCAACTAGGTAAATAACCTTTTTATTTAACATTTGTATTTTACATGGTTTTGGATAAAGAGTAAATCTTGAGACAGAAACAAATTCCTAATGATGAACTCTACTGAGGTGTTAGGAGGACCGTGAAGTTGGACCTTTCCAGCAACAGTGATGCTACTCTCAGTGCAGGATGCAAGGAGAGGGAAGAGTTGTGGTTGACCACGGTAAATGTGGGAGAAACCACTTTAAGTTCAGAGCGTACAGTAATATTCAGGCATTTTGTTCCTTTGGAAGCATCTCTGTACTGGGTGTCTGTGCTGAAAACAGAAGAATGGATGTTCGCCTTTGTCAGGAGGTTGCTATATAGTTTGTGATTATTTATTTCAATTTTTTTTTTTTTTAATTCCACCTGGATTGGGTCTGCTGTCAAATGAATGCTGACTAATATTATATTTTCTTAATCTACACAGATTTCAAGGTTTATGATAACTCCCAGTTTTACCCTGCCCAAAAAAGTCAGTTTAGCTTAATTAATAAAATCACCATATTTTAGAGATCTTCACAATGCCTAAATACAGAACCACACTAACCCAGAATGGAGTTGTCCAAAGTATTTACTGTCTCCACATCTCCTACCTCTTTGCTGTGCTGTGCCTTACAGACCACACACTCTACAGCCCAGTTGAAATACTAGTGTAAATCTTTCCTTGATTAATGCTTTGCTCACTCCTTTCTTTCAAGAAATGTTTTTAAAACTAGCCTGTTAGCTAGTGAAGGAAGGAACCTTTGAATTCATTCTGGTATAGTCTCTAAACTTAGATTAGAGGAGTTTTACGTGAGAATAACAGTTATTGATGTACTAATCAGGTTAACTGAAATAATCAGGATGAGAACATAGAGAAAAGAGGAAATTTCTTTTGTATGCACCACCTCCCCTAGTTGTTAAAAACAAAACAAAACCCAAACAAACCAAAACCAAATGACCTTTTCAGTCTTAGAGCAAACAAGTTTGTGGAAAGAGTTGGCTATGGTTAATAGGTGTTGTACCTATCCTTCCCCTCTTCTTTTAGTTTAAAAAAAGAAAAAAAGTAGAGGAAGGGAATCGTACCCCTTCAACTTTATTTGCTGATTTGAATTAGGGAAGAATATACTGCAGATGGAAATATACTATCATATGAAAGAGATGTAAGCTGGTTTTAGAGAAAGGATACACAAAGTTGACCGCATTTAAAAGCGGTTACTGTTTGATGAAGCAGCCTTTTTTTCTTAGGGACTCTAAGCCTATTTGAATAGGATTGTAAAAGCAGGAAGAATAATCTCTCTCACACGCAGCCGTACGCTGTACTCCAGTGTTCAAACAAAAAGCAGACAGAAGCAAGAGTGTTTCCAAAATGTTGCTCCCTTGCCCTGCTTCCCCGGAGCACGGCTGTTCTGCTGCTGCAGCCTGCCCTCCAGGGATCCTGGGGGAGAGCAGAGGGCTGCTTCTGCTGGGGAAACTAAGATTACTGATTAGGAGAGAACATAATCAGGTAGATTGAGCCCGTGTAGGGAGAAACCATTTCATTAAGGAGGGAGGGAGCGCAGCACATGCTGGCTTCCTACCTTGGGAGAGTACCTCTCTGTTGTTTGAGAAAACAAAATTGACCATATTTCTCCTGTTGGCTTCTGAGAAGAGGGGGCTCTTCTTGTGCCTGTGAGGCTGGAGGGGGATTGCGTGTGTGCGTTACCTGCACCTGGCAATGAATCTCCCTCCAGGTTTTTCCTACTTTGGAGAATGTGTTAGAGAGAAGTACCCACGGGGAAATCCACCAACTGCTTCCCCACGAAGGTAGCAAGACACTGCGGTGCCAGCAATGTCTGGGGATGCCTTGGGTGAGTACCATCTGTAGATGAATACAGGGAACATTCAAAAGAGTGAGGAGTAGCAGCAACGTCATTTCGGTCAGCTGGCTGACTCCCAGGATATCCGTGGCTGGCTGGGGCGCTGTCTGCTGCGTAGAGGGGGCTGCGGGAGATTCCTCTGAAAGGACTCCAAAGTTAAGGGCAAATGGGGCTTCTGGGAGGGGATTGACCCCGTTGCAGCACCAGCTCCATTCTGTCAGATATCCATGCTTTGCATAACTTTATTTTTAAATCTGATTCAAAAGGGGTTAGAAGATATCAACAGGGTGTTAAAGACAGGAGAGAAAACAAACTTTTGCATGCAGTAAGTCTTTGATTAGGTTAAAATGATTTTTTTTTTTAATGTACGCTTGCCAATGGACAGTGCAGTGTGTTCAAATGACAATACTGAGTCTTTGCACAGTTGTAGATAATAGATGCTAGTTGATCAAAGAGGATTTAGTTGTTTTACTAAATGAGCTCCTCATTATAAAGACAGCAGAAAGATGTAAAGTTTACTTACTGCAAACAAATTTGGACACGGTCATATGAATTACTCAACTGATGATATAGAAATAGCTTGGAAACTGGGCCATCGGGTGAAAACAGTCTTGCATTCAGTCCAGGGTAATTGCATAGACTTGTCTGCAGAGGATTGATTCCGAAAAGTAGCTAAAGTAACTTCATATCTTTCAATCCATTTGGAAATAAATCTTTGAGAGAATATTTGTCTGTATATGTGTAATACAATGCTTCACTGGGAGTAAAAAAATTAATGCAGGCTTTTGGTGTCAATAGGTACCCTCATGCATTGTAACAAGTTTTATTCTGTTCTTCCTCCTAGAAATGGAGGAAAATATGTATGTTCTCTGAAACAAGAAAACTTTTTTATGTCTCATACAGGAAAAAAACCCTAAGATTTTTGCAGTAGTTCACAACTGAAGTATCTTCAGGGTATTTAATATTTTTTTTTAATTTCCTTATTTTTTTCACCTTTTCCTAACTTGGAGGTATAAAATAATGGTTACTCCATCATAAGAACATGCAGCATTGTCATATTGGCTGGTTTTACAAATCTGTCTGTACTGGAGTGATTAAAATACTGTTTCCAGTTATTAAATGGCTTTTGTTAATCTTTCTTACAGAAAAAAAAAAGTTTGTTTTTATTCCTATTTCAACATTTGTGCTTAATTCGTAAGACACATTTCTGTGAAAACTACGGAGGCCAGTTAATGGTTTATGAGTTCAAGCTGAGCTGAATATAGCTAAGCTCTGTCTTGCTTGACATTTCATCAAAAACTGTGTTGATTTGCAATGTTTACGGACCTATTTATTGAACCTTCACAGCTTGAACTATGCCACCGAGCTTGTTGACATTGCTGAGTTTATCTCTTGGTGCTTGTGCAATCTCAGAAGAAAAGTTTGGAGCAAATGAGTTATAACAAACTTGTCACAGTTCATAAAATATACAGTTAGGACAATGAAGTTGATCTTCTTGTTCATTGACCATGATACGTTAGAGAAATCTGAATAGGCTAACACAGTCCCCTGTGGGTAGGTGAGCATGTGTCCTCTGTGATATTAACTTTTAGATTTGACTGTAGCATCTTACAGGCTTTCAAAAGCAGCTCATAAACAGAAAAAATATTTTCAGTCCATAAGACTATTTATATCTGAAAAAATGTCACTGTTTTTCAGCATGAAAAAACATGAATGTCTTACTTCCATATAGATCCTATTTTGTGAGGAGTGATATATCAAATGAGCAAGCAGCAAATTGAATCAGAGGCTCATAAATACCATTAAAAAATCATTCAGCTTTTAAGAGTGAGAGCATCCCATGCTCTGAGTTACTCTCCAGAACATCCTGTCTACATAACTGCTCTTTTTAGACAATAAAGTAAGGTATATCTTGCTATATAATCTACTGCTATTACTGGATCAATAGTGCACATTATCATGGTTTCAGACACTTCTCTATATAACTTGAACAGAAATAGATCAAAGGTAGTTCAACTGCCTGGCATATCTGCAAAAACAACAGAAAACTATGTGCTATTTATTCAACACCAGTAAAAGGGATAGTTTGGTAAGTCATGGATACTTTTTTTTTCTTTTTTGGGTTGCAGAGGAAGCTGTTTTCCCATGTGAACATTTTCATAGCTACCATTAAGTAGGTTTTAACATAGTTGTTAATTCTCCTTTTAGAGCTGTGGTTATGCAGTCAGTTATAGACATCCAAAAGGGAAATCAGATACTCAAAAAAAAAAAAAAAAGATGGAGAATTTTGCCATGTGCTTCAATGGTCTTTGATTGAGCTGTTGGTTCCTTTTCAACAATGAATGAATAAAGAGTTTATGCTTTCAAATAAAAAGTAATCGTTTATTGATTGTTCAATGCAAATTGTGTTCTAAAGGTATAATAAGAAAAAAAAACCCATCATAGGAATATACTGAAGGGAATATTTGCTTTGCTTAAGTATCGCTATGTAGCATAGACTGCTGAATTATCTGGCTAGACTTACTAGGCTCGAATATCTAGACAATAGAGAGCAATAAGCTCTTTCAGCAAGCAAGTCTAAGCACGAAATGAATGTTGGTGTCTTTTTTCCTCAACTGCCTGTGCGTTAGCAGATTAGCCTCCTAACTTAAATGCTTGCATTTGAATAGTATTAATATATGTATTAATACTTGTAATACTTTGAAATAATAGCTTCAATGTGTTGCCATCTGATAAAAACACACTTATGCAAGTAGATATAGAAAATACCAATCAGCCCTCATAGTTACATACAATTTCTTAACTCAGTAGAAAATGAAACATACTTTGGAGAGAGCATTTAAATTAGCAAGGATTCGTCATCAGAAATGTTAAGTTAATGATATCCTGTGCATGAGAGGGTCAGCTGAAGTCAGTCTGGGGAATCTATACAGAAACCCACAACTGCTTGAAATGTCTTAAAATATTTGAATATATTTCATAGGATTGTAACTTCTGTAGTGACATTTCTTATTTACTTGTTATCGCTCAGACTACTCTCTTCCTATGCCATTTGTCAGCTTGGCTTGTGAAATATTTTTTTCTCTTACAGTGGCAACATCCTCTGGTCTATGTTTGGCAGACATATGGGTCTAAGAGTCTTCAGTTTGTGCTGACTCTTGTACAGTACATTGGTCAGTGTTGTAAACAAAAAATGTTCTTGATTTAGAACTTGTTAGATAGTAGGACTAATTTTTTCTGCCTGAAGTTAAATCCTGTGAACATACTGGAAAGCATTGGGATTAAGGGTAGTATCAGATTCCAACTAAACTGTCTAACAATCTTATGTAATAATATATTCCTAGCCACCTCGCATGCATCATATGTGTAACATTGAACAAGATAAGTCTTAAATATAGATAGCTCTGAGAGGTAATTTAAAAAAAATAATATTTTTTTTCTGTCTACTGTATTGCAAATAAAATGAACAACTTGTGAAAATTTCTACTTTACTTAAGTTTTATTAAGCCCATCTTAAGCACTCAGTGTATAAATTATCATGAATGTATAATTTTCAAATACAGTGTTCAGCTTTTCTCAGAATTGAGCCCTGCGTTTTGTCAGGTACTTGATGTGTTCAGCAACCACTTCTTTTATGGCAGATGGGGAGTATCTCTTTTAATATTTATCATGGGAGCAACTATTCCTACTAAATTAAATAGAATTGCGTGTAAGCATTCCAAGATGTGTGTGACTTCATTTTCTTTAATAGCTAAATGTAGTGATCATAGATGCAAGCAGAGTTTCAGGGAAAGATGTGGTTTTTACAGTCTAATCCTCATCTGCCAGAGTAGGGTGGACATCCCATGAAACTCAATTTTAAAGTGAACATTATATTGCATGTTAGAAAGCATCAGTTCAGATAGTCAGTTCATAAATACGATCACAGTCAGTGCAAAGTTTGGGTGAAAGGCTATTGTGTTGCTACTAAACTAGTTTCTTAAAGATTATAATACAAAGGCCAAGCTATCATTTTGTCATTAAAAAGTAACAGAGGTAGTCAAAGATATTCCTCAGTACTTTTTTTTCCTCTTTCTCAAAACAAATTTTCTGTGTGTGCAGACATATACTTAAGAAATTCACTTCCATTAAAAAAAAAAAAAGTGTCCTTTCATGGATCTATTTAACAGAATAGAGACTAGTGCTGATAATGGGCTGGTTTTAGGACTTTACTCTTGGCCAAGGAAAAGAAAGAAGTTTTCTACAAAATTTTATTTCTTGCAGGTAAAACTCAATCAGCCTAACAGAATCAGGGGAGTATAATTGTCTGCCTGTTTCAGAGGAAGTTATGGGATAAGGGGGAGTAAGAAAGTTTCCTTAGGAGAACGTACAACAGAATTATCAAAATAAATAGTTGGGGATAGATTTCTCTTAACTACCTCCATGTTATGGAAAGAACAGAAAGGACAAGAAATGTTGAAACCAAACCCATAGGTTTTCTAACTTTTTCAACAGAGGACTGTTCATACAAGTTGCCATTAAGCCACGTTTATACTATTTCAGTGAAGAAAGGCACAAGTTCTGTTTTGTACATTATTTAAAATATAAATGCTTCAGGCAGAGGCTATTCTTTCTGCTTGGTTTGTGTTGTCTAGCCCCTAAGTGCCAGTAGGAAGTGAAAACATTATGAATAATACAACACACAATTTGACAAAAGAATAGCCATCTCAAAATCCTGGTTCAGATAAACTGACAAGGATAAGATGGGCTATGAAAATTTGACTATGGTATGTAAAATGAGTATATATTTTTCCAGGGTGCTAGCAAGGCAAGTTGTGAATCTTCTGCTGACTAGCTCGAGCATGTAAGATTAATTTGTTTGATGAGATTATTTTTTCAAGGCTTTTTTTTTCCAATTTGCTCATTAATTTTTGCTAAAATTTACCATGTGTGTCCTTTAAATAAAGACAAGCTTCTCTTTTGTAAAAGATCTGCTTGAAGAATTTAAACAATTGTGCTGTAAAAATGTTGTGGGTTTGAGATTTTTTTTTTCATTGCGAAGATCATGACCAGTAGAAGATCTCTTATTAAGGTGCTGCAAGACAGAGTCTAAAAGTATGCTGTTCTTCATTAAAAAATCCCCTTTGCTCTCACTTTTTTTTTTTTCCCCACTGGTCTGGCAAACCCTGTTGATTTTGAGAACACAAATGTAAAGCCTCTTTGTTCATTCAGGATTTTGTTCTGAGAAGGTAGTGCTGGGTCACAGGATGCTATGTTTAGAGGAAGGTTCCTGGGTTAATCTCTACATTTATAATATCAGCTAGGTTTTTTTATATTTTTGATACATGTTTCCTGACTGAAACAAAATAACAAGCAAAGATGTGTACATCAATGAAGAGATAAAAGCCCATGCCTGTTAGGACTTTTTTTTTTTTTCTTAATCTGAGGATGTCCTGAGACATTCAGAAATGGTGAGAATTAAGCAAAATGTTTCTTGGTGGAATTAATTGTGGCCTGGAAAAGAACGAAGGCACACACATACATAGGGAAGAGGGTATGAATTTTTTTTTTGGTGTGAGGAGTGAAGTGTGACCTGTAGACAGGAGTATTGGTAATTAGTAGAGGTAGGATGCAGCCCCTTAGCCCTGACCAGGGGTGACTTGCAGCACATCCGTGGTTAGAATTCCTGACATTCTAAATGATCCAGATAATTCAGATACTGTGCTTTTACCTTTACATATGCTCTACGTATCGTGTATTCATTGGATCTTCTAGATTCAAAACTTCAAGCAAAAATATTAATCTTATTTTTAAAATACACTTTGTCCAGTGCCACTAATCAGACTGTGGTCTCCACTGACTTTTTCTTCAGTCCAGGGCTGAAGCAAGGTCCAGGCAGCTGTTCTGAAAATCTCTAAATTGGATCACCATGTTGGTGGCTGGTCCTGCTCTTTCCTCTCTTCCCCTGTCTTCCTAGCTGCCCTTTCCCCAACAAGGGCTTGCACTGGCTGGGCAGCCATGTCTGAGGATGCTCCTTAATTGCCAGCCAGTTACAGCCACCTGCATCAGGCTCTTAGAACAGGACGGGCCTTCGCTACCTGGCACAGTTGAATGGGAGGGGTGAGCGTGGCTGTGGCAGACTAACAACCACACAGAAATCCCCTGGAGTCATTTGAATCTTCCCTGTTTTCCACCACTAGCCACAAAACTTACTGCTGCTCCAGTGCTGGGACTTCTCCAGCAATAAAATTAAATTTAGTGTTAGTGATGAGAAAAAAAAAATAAATTCCTTTATGCTTCACCTTTGGAAAGGGGAAACTAAACCTTTGTTGTACTTCTGAAAACCTTTTGAGTCAGCTTGCTCAGCCCTCGTGAGAATTCAAGACTTTGCAGCCATATCCAGTTACTTTGTTTTTTGTGGTTTTTCCTTTGCTTAGAGGGATGATTTTTCTGAGCAGTGAGTTCCCTAACTTCCGAGTCATATTTTATTGTCTTGATGAAATTTCCACAATCTCAGAGAGCTTTACAGCATAACTAGTTCAAACCTTGTTAATGTGCTGCATTGCACTTAGCTGTAGATATGCCAGAAGAGGTCTGTCATGAAAGGTGATCCAAGGAACAATGTCCTCAAAGATGTCATTAAGATCACTATGGGGTATGCTTGCAGTAGTGTGACGGTACAGTCCTTGCAACAGTTACATTTAAATTCTTAACTATTTATGAAGGGTAGCAGACAAAATTTTGTAACATTTTGTACTTGAGTGAGGTAACTTGAAATTGTATCTATCAGAAAGAGATGCCTCGTCTCAGGTCAGCTCTCCTGAGACCTACCTGGAGTGCAGCCTCTGCTTCTGGAGTTCCCCATAGACAGATGTACTGGACCAAGGCCAGAGCAGGGCTGCCAGGATGGTTGGGGACTGGAGCACATGGTGTGGTGAGGCTGGGTTTATTCATCTCTCAGAATAAAGCTGGGTGAGAGGGATGGCCTTCTACAACTAGCTGGCTGGAGGTTTGTAGAGAAAAGAGAGACATAGACTCTTTCTTCTTAGAGGTGCACAGAAAGACACCAGCAAGGCAAGGGCAAGAGGCAAGAGGTAGCAGTTGGAAGAAGGGACATTCAGTTCAGGTATTATGAAGACTTGTTGTTAGTGGTTGGTCACTGGAATGGATTGGACAGAGGCATCATGGGTTCTCTGTCACTGGAGACAGTAAAAACCCAGCTGAACACAACACTGAACAATCTGCTCTTGCTGACCCTCCTATGGCTATGGAACTTGGACAAGGGGACCTCAGAAGGTCCCTTCCAGCCTCAACTGTTCAGCAGTTCTAGCCATAGTGTTCGTATTAAGACTTCAAGATTGCATAGTACTTTTTGTTAAAATATTGCTTGAGTTTGGGTTTTTTTTTTATTAATGCAGATTCTTAGAGCAATGAATGTCTTTTTGGGAATTGGATCTATTCCTGGACTGAGTGAAGAAAATTATGATAGAAAAATCAGTCTGAAAATTAAATAGCTCTGGCTAAATCTTCTTATGATGTTGTCATGCTTATTAATTGGCTTTGTTTGTTTGGCTGTTCTTTTAAAGAAGTCAGTGACATCTGGGTCCCAGAAAAATTTTGAAGCAAATTTTCCAAAGTTGGGGAAAAACGGATAAATAATTATAAATTATTTTTCATATTCTGTGATTGCCTTCTATTGCCACTTTGCACAGTAGCAAGTTTAAGTTTAATCTGAGCGTGTGGCAGTGTGTAGTAAATCTTTATGTGCAAGGGCAGGCATCATTGATCTGTATTATGTTGAACCTTTGAAGGTTAACCCAGATAAGCATCCTGAGTAGGGCAAAATGCAAACATTTTGTAAGAGAAATGCTTTGAAAGAAATCTGTTACCAAAGTATTATTCTTTTAATTTTAGTTTCTTAGCAGCTGGTCCTTAGTCTACTTAATTGCATTATAATGGCTTTATGCTGTACCAGATGCTAAAGGGATAACATTTTTCTTTCCTGGATAACAATGCAGTCTCCATGGTTGGAATTCTGTTTTGTGGTTGTCTGTGTGTTAAGCTATACTACAAGCCAACCACAGGTAGTGGATTCTGATTTTATATTAAATAAAACCAAATCCTTTCAAGCCTCCTGGAGAAATAGAAATAAAAGGTATCTTTAATTGGACGAATTTTGTTAGTGACTTATTAAGTATTTCAACCTTTGTTCCAAGAGTAAAAATAATTATTTATGTCCTGTCATTACTATTGTTTTCTATAATGCACTAGCTTGTTTCCGTTCCTATTTATTAGTCTTTATTAAGTTGTTCTTTTTATATGCATGCCTAGATCTATACGGTGGTCTAATTTGTTATGTTGCATGGTATAAGGCTTTACGAGAAGGAAGCAATCTGTCTTTATGGATAATTGCAGGGGCAATCATAACTCACGGAGGCTATGATCAGATTATGAGTTTCCTCAGCCATCCTCGACAGGATTTTATTTAAAAGAAGAAAAGGAAAAGAAGAAAAAAGATTTAAGAATGCTGTTGCACTTTCAGTTGGTACAGAAGCACTGGCATATTCCTTTCATATGGGATTGTTCTGTGTGCCCTGTTTGGGAACAAAGTAATGTTGTAGCAGGTCACTTTAAAAGCTTGAAAGGAATCTTTGAATTTGAAAATGGAAAACTAATTTTTACTAAATGGAATTCTTAATAATCACCTGTTATGAAAATTATATCAGTAGATAGCATCTCAAACATCTTAATTATTTTATAATGTATTACATAGATCATGCAAAGTGTGATTTATTAATAGTTGTATTACTTTCTTTTTCATAGAGGTAGTGCACTAGAATCATTTATAATTACCTTTAGGATGTATCTGACCTTATGACCAGGAAAAAAATTATAGATGTTACTACTGAAATATTTTTCTGTTCACTAGTACACTAATTTGGGGCTATCAACCTCAATAGTACTTATAATGTTAACTCCTTCCTGTAACCCTAACTTTACAACCTTTCAAAGGACATAATATATTTCAGAAAATTTCTTTCATATGTTTTATTTTAAAATAACTGCTTACTAATGAGAATGTGTTTTTTTTCTGAGACTAGTGGGCACTAAATGTTGAACATTTACAGAATAAATTTCCTGGTAGTACCTGAACCCCTTAGCAAGCACCCACCAGAAGTAATGGGAGTGAAGGGCAAAGAGAGTGGTGTTGAGACTTTATGCTTACATTGGGGAATGCAGCTTCAGCTTAAGATACCCAAACGTAAGCATCTTCTCTTCCACTAGCGTCAGTGGATACCTTTGACTGGATTCAGTTGTACACACCCAGGTACTTAGCATTGTTTTAAGAGTTGTCCTGCCTAGTCCCAGCTGCTGTTGCAAGAGGACGAGACTCTTGTGCCCCATGTCCTATCTGTGAACCCCATGGAGGTGTCACTGGTCACCACAGGGTACCAGCTATCTGCCTATAGGCAACAGAATACCACCGCGAGAAAATGTTTTCTCTGAAGCCTGCCTTAAAACAGGCACTTAGTGGCTGTTCAGCTTCCTTTGGACTAAACAGATGCTGCTGCTGGGGTCTTGGTTCAGTTGCCAGCCCTGACAGAGTAATTTAATGCTATTTGAGATGCTGTAGCTTCTCATGTTCAGCCTCTAAGCACTCATGCAGAAAAGCATGTCACTGCCAGGTTTTCTGTTGTATCTGCCAGTGCTGTGAGCCCTTCTGAGACATGTCCCATGCATTAGATGCTCCTGTGGAGACAACACTCTTTGTAACCTACTCGTCATCATCTCTAATGATTCTTATTTCTAGGGTGGAAACTTAAATTAAGATTCAAACTCAGTCTTGCTCCTCAAGTTGCTTTCCTTCGCTTTTGAAAATAAATGTTTTTCACTGTGTTTATTTTTTGTGTGTAGAAACTTGGATTGCACATTTTCAATTATAATTCAGGGTAGTGTTTTCTATTTCTCGGTCTGCAAGTCAAAGAAAAGGGAAGGAGAGAAGAAGGGAAAAGGACAAAGAAAGAGCAAGTGAGCAAGAAAAGCTACATCAATCTGTCCATGAGTTTTGGGGGAAGATCGGGGGGAATCCCTGAATAGATTACATTTTTCATTACCTGTAAAGCACAAATAATTTCAATATGCCTTATGTCTTACCTTTTCTTCTTATCAGTAAAACAGTTTAATTATCATTTCTCCCCACGAAGTGAGTAGCCTACAGTTAAATGCTATGAATAGCCCTCATCCCTCATGAATGAGAATTCCCTCCTGCTATTAGTAACTGTCAACATGCATGATTGTTTCTGCACTAAAAGTCTTGGTAGAGTTCCTCATTAATTAGTTTGTGTACAAACATGACTACCTCTGCCAGTGGGAATAATGGGATGCCATTAAAGGTAATGCCAGAGAAGATTTGACTACAGTAGATGAATCTTCATTACAGTCTCACCATATGACCTTTATCAACATCTCAAGCTTCATTACACACACAAGGTTGTTGCCCCAGATTTGCAGTGATAGCTTCAGGTGCTAATTTTTTAGTTTATGTGGCTATGTAGCTCATTTTCTTACACTTGGATTCTACTTTTCAGCAGAAATTATTCTACATGTTTCAAAAGTTGCCTTGCATAACCAAGGAGTGAGAAGTCACACTGGTATATAAATGTGTATGACAGTGTGCAGCTGGTCTTTCTAAACTTCAAGTGGCCAAATACAGTAATAACCAGTGGATTTTGCATTGTTAGTTTTAAAATTTGTTAGATCCTCTGAGAGTCCTAATGCAACACAAAAGAGAAGGAAAGTGAATAGTTTGACTCGGGAAGTGTCAATGTAATGTCATGGTCAGTATTTCCTCCAAGTAATGGGTGTCCATCATCGCTATTTAAAAGGTTACCTTGATAACCCAAAGGAGAAGTTGTCTGATAGGTTTCAGCTGAGATATATCAAGTTGTAAGAGTTGCCAAGAAATTGGATCCTGCTCAGACATGAGACTGTTTGTTCCTACGTGATTTTTCCAAGAGTCACTTTCCACTCAGATTGCAAGACAGGTGACATCCCTATCATGTTCCCTGAGAAGCCTTTGGTTTCTGGGTATTTCCAGGTTAGCAGGATGCCATGTGTTGTTTAATTGATGATAGTCCTCAAATAATTGTTTTAGCTGAGTTTTTCCTGTATCTGAGATGGAGGAAGACCTGAGTGTCAACCTGACTTCTAATTTGACTTTTCTTTTTAACTGGACTTATGGTGTCGGGTACTGTGAGGTCCATTCTTATGTCATGCAACTAAGTTGGGCATAAAAATGTCAGTGCCTTGTTGACCACAGAGTGATTGGTCAGCATGAATTATTTCCCCACTTCTCTGTGGGGGAAATTCTCTGTTCTTGTGTAGTAGGTATTTGCAGCATGATACATGTGGCTTCCAGTGACCTGCCTACCCACAGTGTGCTAATTCGTTTATCTCCCTTTGTACGTGCATTAGGCAGGGATTCACATAGGTGCTTGTCCTAGTTAACTACAATGTCAGAACAGCAAAGTAGCTCAGAACAAAGCCCAGACAGATTGAAGCAGATGAACTATGGGAATCTCCATGTTGCTCCAAATTCCCAGAGTTGGGCATATTTAACATCCTTAGAGCCTCCTCAGTGGGGAAGTGGGGGTGGGAATTCACACCAAAGCAAAGTAATATAATGAGACATGTACTCTTAAAAAGAAAAGGTCATGTTGGGGCAGGGGAGAAGTTCTTGTTTGTTTTGAATGTGTGAGGATTTTTTGGTGGTTTTTGGTTTTGGGTTGGGTTTTTTTGGTACAACTGAAAGGGAAAGGGGAACTCTAGTGTGTATCAATTCTGATGCAGTAGTAGGAGGGATCTGCTCTTTCCTCTTGTGGGAGGGATGAAGGCAAATTACTGCTTCTGAGCAGTAATGGAATAGCACTGCTGAGCTGCCATCCCTGGTTCCTTGTTAACTTCTCCTGAAAAAAGCAACCAAAATGTGCAGATAAGGAGGCTGCTGGAGGTTCTGAAGAGGTAACTGTGACATAGTGGTTGCAGAGTCATATTGTCCTTCTCCCTTAGAACTACAGCAATGCTGTCCATGCTCCAGGATGAGATACAGCAGTGTTGTGATGAAAGTGTCAGGTTATGCAGAGAAGATTAGAGCCCCACAAGGACCTTGCCCAGATATTTGTGCTGGTGCTCAGGAAGAGCCCAGAGGTCCAGGGTCACAAGTACTGCCTTTAATTCTAGAGCAAGAGTTTGAAATCTACTAATCATTCCTAGGAAAAGCTAACAGGCAGTATTTAATGGAAGACTCTTCTGTTCAACTGTGTATCTGTACATATTTCCTTGTGTGATTCCTCTCCAAGTGTGTTTCTTCATTCCAGCATTAGCCAAGCTGGCAAGATTGGTCCTCAGTCAAGGCTCCTTGTAAGAATTGTGTATTTTGGAGTATGTATTCTTGTTCAAAAGTGCCATGAGAAACTCAGGAAAAACATCCTGCTCTTCTCAGTGGAGTTTTTGCATCAGGCTCTCAGCATGCTTTGAGCATCAGTTCCATATCAGTAACAAGAAAGAACACATGCTTTAATTTTATCCTCTTGTTAGACTTTTTTCTTTTTTTCTTCTTGGATTATGTGGACACTGTAAAGAAGAGCTATGAAAAGTTATGCTCTCTTGCTGGACTGGTTATTTCTTTTACTGAAGGTTTAGTTGCAATGTTTAAAAATTTATAATTCCATTAATACCAAGCGGCTTTATTTTAGCATCTCAAACTGTCATGGCTTAGCTATTAAATTTGATGGATTTACATGCAAATACATTTTCATTCTAGAGTTGTATTCATCTGCATTATATTAGAAGCTTTGCTATGTCAAGTGTTTCTTCTAGTGTTTGAAGAAATATCTATTAAAATGGGTTATCATCTTTTCATCTACATTTTGGGGAAAGTGAACTCATTCTTTTGCTCAAGTTGTTGTTTCATAATGGCAAATTTTCCATTTCAGAAAAAAACCTGTTGAGGTGTTCCATTTGGTTATTNTAAAATCACAGCCCACATTTTGCCCTAATTTGGGAAGAAAAAAAAGGCTCTTACAAATGACATAGTATGGGAAACTAGATTATCTTTCCTACCTGACTGATATTACTTTGTCTTTTTTCAGTTGCATATACAAGTTTTCTTCTTTTCTATCACATCTTACTTTTCTGTCAGCAGTTACCCTTAGTGCTTTTGTTTCTTTAGAAATTCTCCTACTCTAATAGTGTGATTCCTCAAGAGATTTTGTGGAACAGTATTAAAAGATACAACATGGAGACCTTGTAAGGATTTGTATTTACTGTTTGTCAATTAGATTCCCCAAGTGATACCTGGATAATATGAAGAACTTAATGCATGAGCAGTCGAGCTTCTCGGCTTGACCATAAGGAGTTAAGAATACGAAGCACTTTTACACAGATTGTAAACTGGCTGTTGCTAATTCTCCTGTCTTCACCAGTTGATGTAGTATCAATTAGCAAATATAGGTTTTAATGCTGCTTTTAATATTCATGATTCTTAATTGCCTTTGTTAATTGAGAAGAAACACTCTGGTGTGCAATGCTTGACAGGTAAGAATTATTATCTGCTGCTTGTGTTGGCAGTTGTCCAGAGAAAAGTAGGTTATTGATACTCAAGTACGTGCAAAGATATTACCCACAGATCTGTTCTTTTGGCCCTAAGTTTTCCTGGTCTTGATAGACCATCTGAATAGGGGAACTGCTGATGGTTCAGGTAGAACATCTGAAAAACCAGTTTTGAGTAGGCAGGTGTGCAGGTTCATTTACAACAGGGAGCAGACACAAAAGAAAGGTCTTTTTAGAAACTGCAAACGTACAGTTATTTTAAATAATTGTAAGAGTCAAAGGAATGACTGAGGCTAAAAACAAAGGAGACAGTGCTATTCATGGTGAAACTTATCTGATAAAATTTTATTTTTTTTTTTTTACAAATATGTACATTTTGATTTGTATATGTTTCTCCCTGGACTTTAGGTTTCAGTCCCTGAAATATATCTTATACTCAGGTGTTTCAATTTTTTATGCTGTCCATACAGCTTGGCTATATTATACTCTCCTTATGATGTTATAAATTCGGCCTTGTTTGAAAATATCCTCACAACTACTAAACTGTATTAATTTAATAGTTTGAAAGGACATTTTTTACTTTCAACCAGCTCGAACTATTGGTTTAATATAGCTTTAAATACGTAAATAGAGATGACTTTAAAGGCGATAAAAGAAGGAATCTGCCTTAAAAAGAAAAAAAATCAGAACACTTGAGTTCCAGCTACAAAAGTGACTTAGAAGGAGGTGTTCACTAGAGCTAATTGGATTTAAGTTTGTGTTTTCTTTTCAAAGAGACTTAAGATCCTGGTTTATTTAAATGCTTTCAAAATTTTTGGTTCATCTCAATAATGCTAAAAAATAAGGAAAAGAATTATATAGCCGGTCTGATAAAGCATGATTAATGCTTTTAATGAGAAATCCTTATAAATGAGGCTTTTGGTCATTATTTATATTTAAAGGGTAGATTCTTAACTGGAAAAGGTAGTCATTCTGTGTTCTGTTGGGAACATAAATGGCTTGAATTTTTTTATGTTAATTAAAATTAAAATGTTAATTTTTCATGAGAGCTGCAAAATAAATTGAAGTAGAAGTGGCTTATACAGGAAATTAGACTTATCAGTTAATTTTATTATCTAAAGTTTGTCATCTCAGCTTATAAAATTGAATCTCACTTATAAGTTCACTTTTGCTTTTCTCAGGGTTAGCCTGTAGAAATTACACCAGCACTGTGTGGCATGAGCTGCTCTGCACCAGATGGACTTCAGAGAGATAATGGAAGCAATATTGTCCCCAGCTTGGCAGCTGTTGCGTGGGCTAAGCTGACCAGCTGTACACCATGGGCTTCTGTGGAGGATATTGGAGCAGTAATCTCACACTTCACAGAGTTCATGGACTGTTGTGAGAGAGGGAGGAAAGCTCCCTTCTCCACCTCTGCACAGCAACTTTCCATAAGGTGCGAATAACCACGGCCCTGGATGGGACTTCCCCTTTGTCTGACATTTTGTTGTTGTAGAACATCTTACTCTTTCATGGTTGTGAAAAAATTCTACTGTATTCTTGAAGTGGAACAGTTTAAAGCATCCAGAACTGGGGGTTGTTTGCAAAAAAAAGCAGAGAATAAGAGAGGTTGATTAAAAGAAAGTTGAATAGCAGCAGGAATGGATGCTTTCCACAGGCTCTCCAAATGTAACCGTGATCAGATTGCAGGTAGCAATAGCCCAATTACAAAAGGGCTACCTGTCCATCAGTGTTGAAAGGACATTCGGAAAGAGCAGGGGTCATGGCTGCTCCTTCTGACATATCTGTGACTGCATTTGCAGAATAACTCAGCCAATCCACAGATCCTGTATTAGGAAACTGCCTGGGGGGAAGAAAATTTGTTTTAGGTGTGGCATTATGTCTCCAGTAGTGACCAAATACAAGAAGGTTGGAGGGTAGAACAATTCTTACGAGCCTGCAGCTGTATATCAAGCTTAGAGTTTCTTATGGTTAGAATATTTTTATTGGAACTGTTTTGTTTCATTGATGCACGACTGCATACTATTCCTTGTCAAAGATCACCTGTTGTGTTAGTGATCATGTAGTGTGAAGTGATATGTCTGCCTAGGGAGATTATGGTTGCAATTCTAGTGGAAGATTGCCCTGTGTATTTAGAAATATCAGATTGCCAGCTCTACACCGTACACATTCACAGCTAGTTGCAGTGTTTTGGATAGTCAATAATTGGAAATGTGTGACTGCAACAGAAATAGGATACAAAGGGCATCATAGTATTAGACTTATCTGGAAACACTTCAGCCTTTGAAGATACGCCTGTCTTCACCACCTCGAGAATTTCTGTATATCCAAAGTTCTTCCAAAATCAGTGTTTTGTCTATTTCCAGTGTCAGAATCTAATGAATACATACCCCCCTCCTCACCCCAGCATCCCTCAGAGAATTATTGTCTGAAATCTGCTGAAGTTTTCTTTCCTTATGGAGGAGAGAAATTACTGTTGGGTTAATGTACTGAGAATTCAGGTGTTCTGGTTAATGGATATGGATCACATTACAATTATTTTATCTGTAAAGTACATGGGAAGTCAGAAGTTACCGTAGCAGAAATCAAGAGGTGACATTTCTTCTAAGCTCTAAAAATAAAGTCTTGTTAGTAGTTTGTTACAGCTCTCATCCTTGCAACTTTGTGTCTTGGCAAAATGCAATGACTCATGGTTGTTATAATTGTCACTTTGGTATTAGAGTAGAACAGCTTCACAAATGTCCTATTAACTTATCTCATAACCCAGTGCCAAAACAATTTAATCATCTAGTCTATTCCAACGTGTCAGTATATATGAGGATTTATAATTTTACTACTCAGTGCATGAGTCACGTGACTTCCTTGATGTGGCAATTTCCCAGAAATTGCTACCCATATCAAACTTTTCCCATTTCTTTTCCTCCTACTAACAAGAGTTCTAACCAGCTAAGTTTTGGAAGGGCCCTGCTCCTTTTTGTTGACATATGTACAATTGCCAGTAGCCTTTCTGTGGTCAATAATATATGTTTTAATCTAACGCTATATTAGAAGTTTAATGGTTCCCATGTGTCTCTTCTGGGGAATTATTCCGATGTGCTTGTACTATTTCTATGATATTATAATCTTAAAGAGAAATACAGTTCATCTTTCTTCTTTCCATAGGCAAATACATATAAAAGTTTGAGAAGTGACTAATTGGTTCGGTTTAATGCCGAGTTTTCAACAAAAAATGAAATAAGCTGTGTGCTGAGGCATAAAGATATTCCTGTTTGTAACTGCTAGTTGATATTTAATTTGGAATGAAGACAGACTAATTTATACTAGAGTTGCTAATTAAAAAATAGTCATGAATGTAGAACAGAGATAAGTAATAAGATGTCCTAGAAGCTGATTAGATTTAAAGGTGACCTTAAATGGTCAGGTAGCATAGGCAGATTGTGTTATCTGGATATACATTTGCTTTTGTCTTCTCTCCCTGCCCCCAAACATTGAGTAAATAAGAGCATTTATAAAGAAGAAATTTCAATGACAATTTAAATAATTTAGCATTGCTTATAAGCCACAGTCTCTAGTTTATGAGACTGAATTGCATTACGAAAATAATGTAACATGCATTGATACTACAACATCTATTATTGCTGTTCACAATGCAGTTACAGTCAAAGTAGAAATTAATCTATATTTTCTACAAGTAGAAATAGTTAACTATACATACTGTACAGTGGTTCACTGTTTTACAAGCATATCAAGCTAACACCGTTATTTTTCTTGTTTAAGTAGCAATGTTTCTGAATACTTCTATTTCTTGTTTTTTTCCTAAGGTAGCTGAATCATGTTAGAATGCATGCATTGACATAGAGATTCTTTTCCTTCTAGTATAGAATACAGGATAGATATAATATGAAAGGGCATGAATTCGTAAATTCAAATTGGAAAAATCTGCCAAAAGAGAGCTCAGATCAAAATTTGTCTACAGGGATGGTGAGAATGTAATTTATTTATCTTACAAAAAATTATTGCAATTTATGTTTTGTTCATTGCTCATTAGAACAGAACAAAGAATTTCCAGAACTTTATTTGAAAACTAAGAGGCAGCTCTAATTTGTGTGGAGTTTCTGGTAGCTCACCCAGCTTCACTTCTCAGCTTTTTCTCATCTGAACTGCAGCCACATGCCTTGGCCTTGTCTAGCCAATCCACACCATTATTTCTTAGGAAAAAACAAATATTTACTTGGCCAAAGTGAGAGACAGATGGGTTCTTTTGCCCAAAGCTTAGAGATCTCCCAAGAGACAGGGGTGGCTGAGGTTCAGGTGCCTGATCAGAAGCACTCACAGTACAGTCTTAAAGGCCCTATCCTCAAGCACAGAATTATCTTCTCTAATAGAAATGCTGTCAAAACCAGCTAGCCCTAGAGCATTTCTGCGAGTGAATAAATCATCATGTTCTGACATGCAAACTTCAAAACTGTGGACGTAAGTTTCTAGTTGACTGTAGACAGGGATCACAGTGAATCAGCAATTAAACACAAGCTGTCAGCACAGTCCTCTTGGTTCAAAGCGTAATCCTCGTGTGTACAGATGGGGAAATCGTCACAAGAGGCTGGGAGATGACTGCTGCTGTGAATAACAAGGATGAGGGAAATCACCCATCATCTGGTCTGCCAGTACATCTCGTCCAGGTCGCTGGTGAGACTGGCACAGAGCACACGCTTCCTGTCAAGTTTCCAAGGGACATTAAAGAAGGCAAGTGGCAAAAAAATGAACTGAAGAAACTACTTCAGATAAGGTCCCTGGTTACTTTTATCTCAGTAGGAGGAGGCCTAGCTAGTTCACACAACACTGAGGGAGAAGACTCTGGACAATGATTGGGTTTTCCCCTTAGAAAAGATATACATAAAAGGAAGGATGGAAATGAATTTTTTTAAAATAGTTTTTACAGATCAAATATTTAATTATTTAACAACAGAGATAATTAACCACTAAAACAAATGATGACGAGATGTTTTAGATTTTTCACTTTTCAGTGTTTTCAAATCAATTACAATACCTTTCTGAGTGTTAGCCAAACATGAATTATTTGGCTCAATTTGGATAAGTAGGTGAAACTTAATGGTCTGTGCGCAGGTTCTATTAAATGATCGAATGGTCCCATCTGGCTTTAAGCTTTAAATCCACTTAATGAGTGAATTACATTAATATCTATAGGCCTTTAGTGAGCTGAATGTTGGTTCTCTTCAAAAGAGCTATTAAAGTTTCTGACGGTGGGTGGGGGACAACCCTACTTCTCATCCCTGTTTCACCTCTGTTTGAGGTGAGTCCAATTTCTAATATTAACCTTAATACAGCTCCTTGTGCTGTTGATTGGAGAATTTTACAAGATAGTGTCAGATTCTAATTCCTATTCTTATGTTGATAATTACACTTTCACCTAGGTTAGTTATATGATACCTCCCATTTTTAAGGCGTTGTTTAAAAAATGATGCTAAATGAGCAGCTAACATTTTCTAGATTGTTTCATAGAAATACAGAATCATAAAATGGTTTGGGTTGGAAGGGATCTTAAAGACCATCTAGTTCCAAACCCCCTGACACGGACAGGGACACCTTCCACTAGACCAGGTTGCTCAAAGCCTCATCCAGCCTGGCCTTGAACACCTCCAGGGATGGGGCATCCACAGCTTCCCTGGGCAACGTGTTCCAGTGCCTCAACACCCTCACAGTCAAAAATTTCTTCCTAATATCTAATCTGCATCTGCCCTCTTTCAGCTTAAAAACTGTTACCCCTCATCCTATCACTACACTCCCTGATAAAGAGTGCCGCCCCATCTCTCCTGTAAGTGCTGGAGGGCCACAATAAAGTCTCCCCAGAGCTGCCTTTTCTCTAGACTAAACAACCCCAATTCTCTCAGCCTGTCCTCATATGGGAGGTGTTCCAGCCCTCTGACCATCTTTGTGGTTTTCCTCTGGGCTCCCTCCAACAGGTCCATGTCCTTCTTATACTGGGGGCTCCAGAGCTGGGCACAGTACTCCAGGTGGGGTCTCACGAGAGAGGAGTAGAGAGGGAGAATCACCTTCCTCGACCTGCAGCTAATGCTTCTTTTGATGCAGGCCAGGATACAGCTGGCTTTCTGGGCCGCAAGTGCACATTACTGGCTCGTATTGAGCTTCTCATCAACCAACACCCCCAAGTCCTTCTGCTCAGGGCTGCTGTCAAATTCTTTGCCTAGCCTGTATTTGTGCTTGATGTTGCCCCTACTCGTGTGCAGGACCTTGCACTTGGCCTTGTTGAATTTCATGAGGTTTGCATTGGTCCACCTCTCAAGCCTGTCAAGCTCCCTCTGGATGGCATTGCTTCCCTCCAGTGTGTTGACCGCACCACCCAGCTTGGTGTCGTCGTCAAACTTGCTGACAGCGCACTCAATCCCCCTGTCCATGTCTCCAGCAAAGATGTTAAATAACACTGGTCCCAATACTGACCCGTGCAGAATGCCAGTCATCACCAGTCTCCACTTGGGCATTGAGGCATTGACCACAAGTCTTTGAGTGCAACCATCCAGCCAGTTGCTTATGCATCGGGTGGTCCTTCTGTCAAATCCATGTCTTTCCAGTTTAGAGACAAGGATGTCATGCTGGACAGTGTCAGTGGCTTTGCACAAGTCCGGGTTGATGATGTCAGTTGCTCTTGTCTTATCTATTAATGCTGTAACCCCGTTGTTTGGCTACTTCAATAAAGCCAAGTGCTGGGCCCTGCACTTTGGTCACAACAACCTCCTACAACACTACAGGTTTGGAGGAAGAGTGGCTGAGAAGCTGTCCAGGAGAGAGGGACCTAGGGGTGCTAGTTGACATCCGGCTGAACATGAGCCAGCAGTATGCCCAGGTGGCCAGCAGGACTAGGGAAGTGATTGTGCCCCTGTACTTGGCTCTGGTGAGGCCGCACCTTGAATACTGTGTTCAGTTTTGGGCCCCTCACCACAAAAAGGACATTGAGGTGCTGGAGCAGGTCCAGAGAAGGGCAACGAAGGTGGTGAAGGGTCTGGAGCACAGGTCTTATGAGGAGTGGCTGAGGGAGCTGGGGTTGTTTAGTCTAGAGAAGAGGAGGCTGAGAGGAGACCTCATCACTCTCTACAACTGCCTGAAAGGAGGTTGTAGTGAGGCGGGTGCTGGCCTCTTCTCTAAAGGCTGACCAGGGAAGTGGTGGAGTCATCATCCCTGGAGGTGTTCAAGAAACGTGCAGATGTGGTGCTTAGGGACATGGTTTAGTGAGTTGGTGGTGTGGGTTGATGGTTGGACTTGATGATCCTTGAGGTCTTTTCCAACCTTAATGATTCTTTGATTCATCTAAAATGTTAAAGCCATTTCCCAGAATAAGGAGATGCAGAAATATTTATTTATTTCTCCTCTCACTTTCCCCCTGGTGACTAAAAGTGTTCTCAATGAAGTCCCAACACTCTCTGAGAAAAAGTAGCACCTTGGAGAACAGAGTCTGTATCTGCTCAGTAAAGACTTGTTAGTGTTTGTCAATTATTCTCTCTGTGGTTTGCAGCTGGCCTAAGCATGATTCAGTCTGGGGCTGCAGGGATGAAGCTGTGCTTTCCTGGCCACTTTTCTGTAACAGCAGGTGCTGCATGGTGTTGCTTCTAGATAGAAAATGAGGGTTTATCCTCAGAACTCCCTCAGCATCAGTCATTGCAATGAGTGGAGAGACAGCTGTTTCAGTGAAAAAGAGACTTATAAGACATGAGGTGTGATAGAATCAGGACTGATGGGGAGGAAAAGTGGATCGGACATGAAGACTCCCAAAGCACAGCCCTTCCTTTCCAGGAGAGTGGGATACTACAGAGAAAACATGGACATATGAATTGTCGTCCACTTCGCTTTTGACACATCTTAACTTTTTCATGTTTTAATACTAAATCCTGCTTCAGTGC
>VZTO01009663.1:0-19412 GCA_013400615.1 Syrrhaptes paradoxus | reverse complement strand
GTGCTCTCCAGATCACCAAAGTTGTGGTCCCCATTTATTATAGGGAATTTCAAGTGCTTTGGAACTTGAAAGTGCTGAAGTTTATACTTTAAGCTGAAATTACTGAAGTGGTAGAAATCCAGAAACTCTGAATAACTACTTGAAGAATTTGAAAATGATAGAACTATATTATCAAAGCCCCTAGTGCCTATGAAATGGGCTATAAAGTCCCTAGCTTGATTACATTGATTACATGCTCCCTCCTCCCTCAAAAAAGGTGCTGAACACCTGTTATATTCAATGGGAATTCCTTGTTTGTGATCTTGAAAGATGCTTAAATGCAATTGTTGAAGACACTTGATGTTTGGCACTCGACTCTCAAATGAGACTGTAATTCTTTAAGCCTCTTAATTAGAAGAAACTGATGACAGAAACTAATACTGAAAGTTAATATACTGATTTATTTATTTTTGTATTTACAGAATGAGCAAAGGGAAGTTATTGATAAATTCCGAGCTGGAAATGTAAATTTACTTATTGCTACTACTGTAGCTGAAGAGGGCCTAGACATCAAAGAGTGTAACATCGTTATTCGCTATGGCCTTGTCACCAATGAAATTGCTATGGTGCAGGTATGAGTTTATTGCATACGTAACTTGTTCTTAAAAGTGCTTTTTTTGTTTGGAGTATGCAAATGGTGAATCATATACCTGGAGTTTGGAGATAATTTTGAAATATTTGTATGCTCAAAGAGCAAATGCTCTTGCAACAAGGTTCATTTCCAGTTGCCATCCTCAGTTTGCATGCAGTGTAAAATTTGCTTCCGTGGGTAATGGTATAACATCCACTTAAAGCTCTGCACAAACAGTAAGCTCTTTTACCAGAAAAGGTATGAGAATATGATCAGCACACTACTGGGTATAAAAGGCATGTGTACCATCAACAGCTAAAAAGAGATAATTGCATAGCACAATACCAGTTTGTCCATGTCCTTACTTAATTTGTGAACACAAACATTTATATATTTAAATGCATGCTGCTTTTTTTTGGTGACAAAATACAGTTTCTGCTTTGCAAAATGTGCTAATCACAAATCTCCTGAGTACTGTTTTCACAGGTATCTTTGATAACGCAGAAACAGTATGTGTTATTTGCTGATTCTTTATCTGTCTGACTTAAGTGGAAAAAAATGCTCTGTGGGGACACTGCGTAAGGAACAGTACATGTCCTCCATTACAAAACTAGGAAAAAATGTTGTGCGATGTTGTAGGGAACATTGTGTTGTTTATGCTGTATTCCTAACAAATTGTAGGCTCGTGGTCGAGCTCGAGCTGATGAGAGCACCTATGCACTTGTGGCTTCAAGTGGCTCAAGAGCTGTTGAACGTGAAGATGTTAATATTTTCCGTGAGAATATGATGTATAAGGCCATTCAGCGTGTCCAGAAGATGCCCCAGGAAGACTATTTAAAGAAGGTATTTACTGCAACTCTGGACTTGCCCTTTAAAGACTGATTTATACTATAAGAAACACTTTCTATTTGAAATTTACATACAGGAAGAAAACTTAATATTAGTTACTAGATATGACCTTGAATCCTTCTGCCAATATTTGTTTTATAATCTATGTTTTCTGGGCCTGTAGAAAAGTCTGTTTTTATGTTGGTAAGGGGGGAAACACAAGTCAGGGAAATTGACTAGAAGTCATGTTGTCAGTCAACTCAGTAAAATAACTGAAAAAGAAAACTATTAACTCATTCCATGAGAACATTACAGTGCTCTTACTGATCTGTTTCTAGATTCAGAATTTCCAGTTGCAAAGTATAGTGGAAAAACAAATGAAGGCAAAGAGAGATCAGTGCAAGACATACAAGAAAAATCCTTCACTAATAACATTCCTATGCAAAAACTGCCACAAGTTGATATGTTCTGGAGAAGACATACAAGTTATTGAAAACATGCATCATGTCAGTGTGAAAAAAGATTTCCAGTAAGTGTTCGTGACCTACTTTATCTCTTTCAGGCAGAAACAGATTTTCTGTTCCAAAGAGCTGTACAGGGCCTTTAACCCTCTAGGTCCTGTGAGGAATGAAAAAAGATTATTCCAATGTCGTCAAGTCCTAGGCTCTATGCAGTTCACAGTTAATGAGTTTGAAGGAAATGTTGGTTCTTACCTCTGATTTCAAAGTGACCAGTTTGAAACTTTGGAAAAAGATACAGCTTCTGTGGTAATATTAACTAGGTCATTGACTATATAATATGGTATGTATGCCACAGTGGAACTGTAACCGAAGATGAATGCCAGTTACCAATATACTTACACCAGTAACATAAGAGTTTGACTATGACTGCCATCTCAGATGACTCAAACAACATACTGGCAATGACCCTGTGCATTGACAATTGTATATTTAGAGCGTGTTCATACTGGTGATGCATCCCTTTTAGTTCTCCCAGTGTTCTTGCTCCTTCTTACCTCCATTGCAAGAGATGCCATCTAGTTTGGTAAACATTTATGTTAATCTGTGTTTAACTTTTCAGTACCATAGTGGCAGGAGGTGACTTTCTCTTCCCACTTATAATGAAATCAGTCGTGCTTTTCTAATTATATAACAGACATAATCTACCAAGTCACTGCCTTCCATAGTTCTTCTTTCTTTGAGACATACCATTGGTATAATTTGTAAGGACTTTTTGAAGAGTTATGAGAAATAAGTACCCATATGTTGAAAAAAATTAAAATTGAGCTGCAGCCCTAAACATTAACTGCTTTTACTGTGAAATTGTCTTGTCAGCATGTTATCAGTCAATTAAAAATACAAAGTAATAATTTTTATAGCCCCTGTATGCAGGTTAATAGTAACCCTCAAGATCCAGTACTCACTAAACTAAACAGTGTAAGAATGAGCACATACTCTGCAGCTCTGGATAGTCAGAACCAAATGATCCTGTTAAGGGGTAAGGGTGGACTACAGGGAATAAAAATAAAACCTCTAACTTTCAGGTATTATTTCTTTCACAGCTTCATGGCACCTGAAAAAAAACAAGCAAGATCTATCCCTTGTTACAACAGAGAGCCTGCTGCTCCTACTGTAAGATGTGTGAGGCAGGATGCAGCTCCTGAAATACTGTGAAAGGAGGCATGGAGCACACTTGTAGTTCATCATTATTTAGAGCATGAGATATGACCTTGCATTTTCTCCAACTTCTGAATCTGCACAGCAGTCGGAGTTTACAACCTTTTAAGTTTCATATCTGACTTCAGCAATTGTAGTCACTGTGTGTTTAAATCTGTATGCAGCACTGAATGACCAATGTATTCTGATGCATGCTGTCTGTTTTTCAGAAGCCTTTACCATACAAGAGAAAATAAGACGCTGCAAGATAAGCATGCCGATTACCAGACAAATGGAGAAATTATATGTAAAGATTGTGGACAAGTGAGGAACAACTTATTTGCATACTTTTATGTTGTTGTTGTTGTCTGTATTTATTTCTGTTTACTGATCTTGTCTTTTTTTATCTGAAACATAATTTTCTTTTACTTGCAGGCTTGGGGAAATATGATGGTTCACCGAGGTCTTGACCTTCCTTGTCTTAAGATTAGAAATTTTGTGGTTGTGTTTGAAGACAAGAAAACAACAAAGCAAATTTTTAAGAAATGGGGAGAACTGCCTGTCAGGTTCCCTAGTCTTGATTATGCAGCTCATTGTCCCTCAAGTGATGAAGATTAAGGACTTAAAATGAAAATAAAAGCCCTTTTCAACTTCTCTCTGACTGCTGATTAGAAGCTTCTGTGTCTTATAGAGAATGCTGCATCGTAAACACTATGAAAGCTCCTGGGAATGAGGAAGCTGTCTTGAAGGGGGTATAACCCAAGGAAGCAGAAGGGTGAAGTCACACAGCTGCTGTCTGCACTCAGATTTGCAGTGGTACTCCAGGACAAAGAAGATGACCAAATAAATTGCAGTCATGTGTATCCATGGAACAAAATCCCGTCTCTACTCACTACAGTCTGTCATGGGGTGACAACACTGTCAAAAGTGTGTTAGGTGACCTGTCGTCGAGCACAGACCATAGGACAGATATCTTGAGATGTGATGTGATTATTTTCTGGTTTTCTTCCTGCTGTAACCCTTTTGAAGATAAAGTGTCTCAAAAGAGGAGCCAGGTAAAGAGAACAGATTAGCTGAGTGTTATTTCTGAATCATTGTTGCTTCATCAGGGTTTTGTGACTGAGTTCTTCTCCTTATCTTTAGCTGTAAAATCATACATTTTGACAGACTAAAATTAAGTTTCCAGTAAAAGACATTTAAAAAAATCAAGGCCTTAACCTGACTTGATTAATGTCCAAGAAGCATAATGCCAAGTGACTTTCTGTGTGTTATTTTCATAGGATTGGTAAAATGAGGTATGTATTTTTTCAATAAAATACAATAATGATTAACCTTTGCCAACTGTGATACTGTTTATTCTCTTTCACTGTAAGTAAATATTAATACCACGGTTCCACCCTAGAAATGTAAAGGAAAGTGGTATTCTGACTGTAAAAACAGCATAATGTGTCTCCGTATTTATCTCATCAACAGATTTTTTTCCCCGCTATTTGCAAGTAAGATTCTGAAGAGTGGAAAGAAGGTCTGTTTGTTGTTTTAACAGTCAGCTTTGCAAATTCAGGATAAAGTGGTATGTTTACTGGCATGGACATGTAAACACTTCAGTAGCCCCAGGTAAAACTTCCAAGTTACAACAGAGCTGAAAAGTGGATCGCAGCAAAAAAGAATCTCGTTATGGCTGCATCTGTAATTGCTATACATTTTTGAAAGGAATACAGTACCACACACATTCTTTAAAATCAGATTTTATTTGAGGTTTGCATCAGAATTGGGGGTGGAGGGTTCATATTTCTGGCCTTGCTTCAGGGAGAGAGGAAAAAAACCTAATTTCTGACTGCGAAGAGCAGCACATTTCAGGTATCACCAAACTGATACAGGCCATTTTGGGATTAGCTACTTATAAACAAATTATAGCATTATTAAATAAATATGCACACTGCTGAGTTTTCACTATAGCAGTTTTGTACATTAGAATGTGCTTAAACTACAGAAATTGTGGTTTATAGGTTGAAATTATTCCACAACAGTGATTTATACCAATAAACTACTACCTTAGAGCTGTAAAAAAAAAAAAAAAAGTGTATTGAGAGTTAAGACATTATATATGCAAAGATGTTTCAAAACACAGCAATTCCACAATTATTTTTGAATGATACAACTAAAACAGTAAAGGCCACTGGGAGATAGGGAGTGTAAACGGTTTGTAGTGTATGTGTTTTATATTTGTGTGTATCTTTATATAATGTTATTCTTACTTTTAGGTATTGTGCAGGGCAGAACAAAGTGAAATCTTCACCAATTTATTTATTTAGCCTTAGATACATTATTAGTTAAAAAAAATTAAACCATTCTCCTCATTTATTGTTCTTAGAAACTGTTATTCTTTCTTATATTGTAGTATNCTTTTACTTGCAGGCTTGGGGAAATATGATGGTTCACCGAGGTCTTGACCTTCCTTGTCTTAAGATTAGAAATTTTGTGGTTGTGTTTGAAGACAAGAAAACAACAAAGCAAATTTTTAAGAAATGGGGAGAANAGCTTTTGGCTACTTCTAGAATCTGCTGATTTATCATTAAGAACAGGAAAAATTTTACTCTTTTTACACATTGATCTGAGAATCTTGACTATTTAAAAAAGGAGATTGATCAAACATGATTGTCATTTAAGATTTACTTTGTTCATGTGTTCAGTATCTGATGAGATGCTATAAAATATACTAAAAATTAATTATTAGAATAGTCTTAGTCAGTAAATAATCATCATCCAGAACATATCTGGACTTCTGTATTAATGAGTTGTTACAGTTATGTAAATGTAACATAATACACTATTCATAGTATTTTCAACTGTCTGAAGTAATTTAGTCAGTACTTTAA
Source organism: Syrrhaptes paradoxus (assembly GCA_013400615.1). NCBI lineage: Eukaryota > Metazoa > Chordata > Aves > Pterocliformes > Pteroclidae > Syrrhaptes > Syrrhaptes paradoxus. Next base: position 13,443 of record VZTO01009663.1, on the reverse strand, counting down.
AGATCTGTAAAACCCTGGTAAAAAAATGATACCATTGCTTAGATTGCTGCTGGGTCCTCACCAAATAATTTTCTATGCTGAGTAGATTTTTAGGAAATCTCAGCTTTTGGTACTTCCCTTTACTGAAGCAACAAGAACATATGCAGTTGGATTTCTTTGTTCTTTTGTAGTTGAGTTTAGCTGGGCCGTGTAACAACCATGCCTGGGCTTCTTGTAGTTCACCTGTGTGCTGCTGTTATACTCCCCGTTCCTAGTGTCACTCAGCCAGGTTGTCACCAAAGCTTAAAGAGTGTTTGCACAATCGCACTTCAGCATAAAGCATAATGAACCTCAAATGAATCCTGCGGGCATGCAGGATAAGGAATATCCACTTCAAGTTATTGTCTCTGAATGGGGTTGTAAAACGTGCCTATATTGTTCATCCAGGAAGTGTGAAGTTATAAAAAACAAGCTAAATTGCCATATTTTATCTGCTAGTTACTTCTGCATTAATTGCCTTTATGGACTCAAAGTCCTCCAGGGAGTGTGACAAATCCTGATTGTATTTTCTACTTACAGCTTTTATTTGCTCACAAATGTGGAAAGAAGAGAAACTGTTAGTCACTGTGGATTTGTCTAGCTATGTGTGTGGCTACTTAAGAACTGGTTCAGCTTTAGTTGCATTTTTAATATTCTCTCTTCTTTTGGTCTGATGTCATGCACAACCTATATCTGTAAATCTGCATTTCCTCATCTGGGAAATGTAAATACGTTAGTAACCTTAGAGTAGTTGCATAACTGGTTGGACAGTTGCTGTACAAACTCTATGTTTTCTGTTCCATAATTTGTCCATTTCTCCAACTGATTCACCCTCTTTCTACCTTCCTTAAACTTTTATTTCTGTTTTACTTTATGGAGTGCTGATGTTGCAGAAGTTAGGGAGACCTTTGGCTGTTGAAAGAATTGCTGTTTGCTGCTTCAACAGCACTAGTATAAACAGTCCAGAGAAGGGAGTTCAAGTGTTAGGAGCAATAGATCTACAAAGCTCGTAAAGGTCATTCTCTGCCAGGTAAATTTTGGTTTGCTTCTGATGCTGCAACCTTTGTGAATCTTGCTACTGCACATGCCCAAATAATTAGACTTCAAAATTTAAAAAATACATTGTATGCAGCATATAGTCATTTTGCAAAGTCTTTTAGATCATGTGAGTTTGAATCATTTCCTTTGAGGCATTCTCTAAATATGCATTCATTAGAGGAAACTGCATATTTGGAAATGAAAACTAGCCTGATCAAAACCTGCATTTGCAATTTTGTGATGTTCTGGTTGTCAGAAATAACCAGTGTTGGTAGGAAAAAAAAATTATTTCTCCAAATGATGTTATTGAAAATGCATATGGCATTAACCACAGAATGCTAGGAAGTAAGTAACAGTTTGGAAGTATGAATAAGAAGCACGAGTTACATGAGGAAAAAATTCTTTTGTCACAATCGTTTTCTGTCTTGGAAATTTTGAGTAGCTGTGGTTTTATCTTGTTAGAAAACAGTTGTTTTTGAGCTCAGTTCTGCCCTTCATATACGCTGTATTGGGGACAATGAATTTTAGGCTTCTCAGCCTTTTTTTCCTGCGTGGCTTATCCAAAAGGATGGATCTTATTCAGAAACTTTGTCTTGTATGACTTGTGCTTTGTTGTTATGAGAACTGGAGAGAGAGGGGAGCTGAGTGTATGGGAAAATAAGGCATGTTTCATATCACTGTTTTTTCAAAATAATTTGAATTGTTTTCAAAAATCTCCCCACCAAAACCAATGTAAGGAGTGTTGCCAAAACCCTGCGCGGGTGAGCTGCTGCCTTTCCAGGACTGGTGCAATAGTTAGGGTTCAAATTCCAGCCCAAGGTTAGGAAGGGGGTAAGTTGACCAGCTTTGGTGGTAAAACATTACTTTTTATTTTCCCCCAGTAAAACATTAGCCCAAGTTCTGCTGGAGGGTTTCCTATCACACCAAACTGATCTCATGCACTACATTTTCAGTGTTCAATGAAGCCAGAGGGGGTGATGCACCCAGCTGCTGCTGGATTTCAGTAAGATTTGGGTACTCAGTCTTTGTTAACTTCCTAAAAACCGAGGAGGCCCTGGAGGCGAGGCAGTGGACAGCCCACGGCTCGGCCCTGCCCTGGCCTCTGACGCGGGCACCGGGGGGAATGGCTGGGAAGCTACTGGCCGTAAGTGGATGGTAGGCTTTGTGTTGTAGCTCGGTTCAGCTGCTGCCAGCCGTGTGCCTTTCTGTACGTAACAGCACCGTCTGGATCAATACTGTGAAGGGTGTGAGACAACCTTTTTTCTTTTTTTTTTTTTTTTTTTCCTGGCCCAGTCTCTTGCTCAGGTTAATCACCTGGAAGAACGATTCCTAGCTCAGTGGTAGGAGCACTGGAAGGATTTCTTTTTAGAGATCATCCTCTGAGGCCTGGCCGTCGCTAATAAGCAGTTGTGCATTGCAGGGTGTGTGGAGATGCACTAAAGAGCGTTCAACCTCCTCGAGCATGGCGGGCGAGCCTGGAAGTGCTGGGAAAAGAGCAGCGAGCAGGCGACAGTGCAGAGCGCTCCTGAGGGACCCGGGTACCCGCAGGTACCGGGCTGTGCGGGCGCAGGCAGCACGGCGCTACCCGCCCAGAAACGTTACCTGGGTTTAATCCTGTCTCTCTTCAACCCGGATGACGGCGCTACGGGGTGCGCGGCCGCTAGGGGGCAGCGTGCCTGTTCCCCTCCCGCCATTTTTCCCCCGGCCGGCCGTTACTCCCCCCCCCGTAGCAGCGCCGCCGGGCTGTGTGGAGACCCGCCGAACGGAGCGGGCTGGCTGCGGTCTGCTGGTGCGTTCTCCCCCTTCCCCAGAGCGGCTTCGAGGCAGACTAGTAATAAGAATATTTGGGTAAAGTCAGTCTAATGAGCACGGCATAATTTTACTTGCCTTTTCGTGAGTTTCTTCTCCTGCTGAGGGATCTCTTGTGTAACTTGACACTGCAGCTTCCAGAGTTTTCCCACTTTTCGGTTTACCTCATTTCAATGAGCTAAATAAATACATGCAGTTGGTGGTTTAAGCACTAATTCAGAATTTGCACCGGGGCTGTAGATGTTTACGTCTCTAAGCTCTTACATAGTCTATAGAAGTTTACAGTTTTCCGAGAAAAAAAAGTAATTCTCACATGTGGAAGACATTAAGTGATATCTGTTTCTGCTTCTTGTTTTGCATTTGTATGCCATCGCTTATTATTTCAGAAAGTAAACATACATTAATTATATATATAAAGAATAAAACCATTTACTTTTCTTTTAATTTCCCTGTAGAGAGTAGAAATAAGGTCATGACTATGTCCTGAGAATGTGAGGATTGCCAAAATACACAGTGGATACTTTTCAGAGAAAAAAAACAGTACATTATCAAGTAACTGTTGAGTCATAAAACCCTTAAGTTAGTGTAAGCAGATGTTGGTTACAGCTCACATTGATGGGAAGTATATAATCACCACCCCTATAGCCACCCACTGTCCATTTCTGGTCCAAGAACTTCCCCAAAAGTGTGTTTCTAATTTTATGGAAACCCTTTGAAATTTGGCACAGTTTTCGAAAGTATGTAGGAAAAAAAAGTCTGCCAGAGGTTTGGCCTCCAACTGTGAAAACAGACACTGCCTTTTCAAACTGCTCTCCTAGATCCACTGACCAACACCCAGAAGACAGAATTTACATTCTTTTAGAATACGGCTGGAAAATGAAGGTCTGTATGCTGCAGAATTCACCTTTTGGTAACATTTACATTTGTTGTTTTAAACTGTCGGCTGTTGCACAAGGCCAGGCTCTGATGTGAAAGTATTTAAAGAAGAAGGAAAGGGAAGTATTTTCAAATGTACTGCAGGGACATTTTTGCTTGTTGCTTGGACGGGTTACAGCAGTTAGAGAGAGTGGAAGGATTTAATTGTTTACAAGCCATAGAAGTGTGCTTTAGGAAATATTAGGAATGTAATTATTGTTTGTTTCTGTCCTACAGACCCGGCTAAAAATCGTATTTGGTGTGGTTATATGCCTTTTGCTTTCCTTATTACTTACGTGTATTATACTGCTTCCATCAAGAGGTAAGGCATTTGTAAATATAAATATGTTTATTTATATTTACAAAATATATAAACATAATATCTTTAGCTACCATGGCTTCTAAAGTTCACAAAAGTTTGTCAAATCATCTTTAGGATTGTCCTGTCAGAATTGTGATGGCTTTATCACTTTACAGAAATGTACTGACAGCTGAAATATCCTGAAGGCAAGACTGAAATACCAGCAGATGTTGAAACAAGAAAATCCTTGAAGTGAAAAACACCTGAATTAACTTTATTGTGCATGATATAAAAGTTCTTAGACAGGACTGCAAAAATAATTCTCAGATCTCCTCATGTTATTTTTTGTGTTAGGGGTTAGGAGACACTCACAAACTGTTAGTAATTTCCTTTAGTTTGGTGAACTTGTATTTAGTTTTAAATGGGTGTGTAATGATTACAGAAGTTCTCTATCCAATTGCAAGTTAAACATTTTATTGTATGGAGGGTAGGATGAATTGTTCGTGTACATATTTAAGACTGCATTTGAAAATTAAACTCAGCATTGTATAAAATAGGGATGCATAGTTTGATCTAGTATGATTATGCCAGCTGTAGGTAAACCAGCACACTGTGGTCTGCTGAGTCCTCTGGTAAAGTTTGAAGTGGGGGTGGTTTGAAATTTAGAGCCTGAGTGGCACTGACTTGATAGTAATTTTTTCTATGAGAGGTACAGTAAGGGCCATATAGGTATTTACGTGGCCCTTTCACTATAGCAGATTAATTGAATGCCTGAAGTAATTAAAATATTAATAAAAAGCCTATATTCCAGTAAAAGTATCTATTTAAANCCACTGACCAACACCCAGAAGACAGAATTTACATTCTTTTAGAATACGGCTGGAAAATGAAGGTCTGTATGCTGCAGAATTCACCTTTTGGTAACATTTACATTTGTTGTTTTAAACTGTCGGCTGTTGCACAAGGCCAGGCTCTGATGTGAAAGTATTTAAAGAAGAAGGAAAGGGAAGTATTTTCAAATGTACTGCAGGGACATTTTTGCTTGTTGCTTGGACGGGTTACAGCAGTTAGAGAGAGTGGAAGGATTTAATTGTTTACAAGCCATAGAAGTGTGCTTTAGGAAATATTAGGAATGTAATTATTGTTTGTTTCTGTCCTACAGACCCGGCTAAAAATCGTATTTGGTGTGGTTATATGCCTTTTGCTTTCCTTATTACTTACGTGTATTATACTGCTTCCATCAAGAGGTAAGGCATTTGTAAATATAAATATGTTTATTTATATTTACAAAATATATAAACATAATATCTTTAGCTACCATGGCTTCTAAAGTTCACAAAAGTTTGTCAAATCATCTTTAGGATTGTCCTGTCAGAATTGTGATGGCTTTATCACTTTACAGAAATGTACTGACAGCTGAAATATCCTGAAGGCAAGACTGAAATACCAGCAGATGTTGAAACAAGAAAATCCTTGAAGTGAAAAACACCTGAATTAACTTTATTGTGCATGATATAAAAGTTCTTAGACAGGACTGCAAAAATAATTCTCAGATCTCCTCATGTTATTTTTTGTGTTAGGGGTTAGGAGACACTCACAAACTGTTAGTAATTTCCTTTAGTTTGGTGAACTTGTATTTAGTTTTAAATGGGTGCGTAATGATTACAGAAGTTCTCTATCCAATTGCAAGTTAAACATTTTATTGTATGGAGGGTAGGATGAATTGTTCGTGTACATATTTAAGACTGCATTTGAAAATTAAACTCAGCATTGTATAAAATAGGGATGCATAGTTTGATCTAGTATTATTATGCCAGCTGTAGGTAAACCAGCACACTGTGGTCTGCTGAGTCCTCTGGTAAAGTTTGAAGTGGGGGTGGTTTGAAATTTAGAGCCTGAGTGGCACTGACTTGATAGTAATTTTTTCTATGAGAGGTACAGTAAGGGCCATATAGGTATTTACGTGGCCCTTTCACTATAGCAGATTAATTGAATGCCTGAAGTAATTAAAATATTAATAAAAAGCCTATATTCCAGTAAAAGTATCTATTTAAAGTGATTTTTTTTCTATTATTTTTCTTTGTTCATGTGTTGGCAGGGTGACTGAGATGAAGGAGTCAGTTTTGCATTTACAACTAAGTGTCATAAAATCAGCTATCTATTTGCTGAAGTCTTGAGAAAGTTAAGTCCTGTAGTTAATATGCAGGTTTTGTGAAAGGTGAAATCTCCTACCTGATATTTCTGTGGAATATGGTGATCACAGGTTGTTTAATTGAGAGGGGGGTTGGAGGTTTCTGAAGCAGATAGGGTTTATTCTGTTGTGCAGCATGTGAATATGAGGATAGATTATATTGAGGTAGGAGGCAGTGCTGGGAAGAGATACCACCTTGGAGTGATAGGTTTGACTTCTACTGTCAATGATGGGGTGCCAGGTTTTTTTGGCTAGCTTAAGCATGGTCAAATCTGAGCTTTCATTACTAGATAAGTGTATGGTATCTAGGCAGACTTACTCATACCAAGTCTCTATGTTAAGACAGTGCAGAATATTTTTATGAGATTTAAATAAAAAAGACCAGTGAGGAAACAAAGAGGCTGGAGACCAAGGACTGGTTTGACAGCCTGAAGGAGTTGCTAAAGATCATGGAAGGTACTATAGGAGTAAGTGAATGTATTTTTGCCTTCTGAAGTTATCACATACCTGTTCACTGGACGTATTCTTAGCCTCTGCAGTACCTGAGACATTATGAAGAAATCTTTTCATCTCTACAGTTTCTTGGAATAGTGACTTGGTAACTAGTCGTATCAGACATCACATTTAGATCCAGTAGGATGATAAAGAATTTATCTACTTTACAGAATGCTTTTGGCAGAGCATTTTAGACAATTGTTGAATACACAGTTACGTTGAACACAATTCTTTTGAACACATCTCATTATGGCTTCTTGTTCTCAGAAGGAGCTGAAAGTGCTGCAGTTTTCTGTTCAAATGCCTAAACCTTTTTGAAATCTTAGTAGTCTACTGATCTTAGTCTACTGTAAATGAAAGAAATATAAATTATTTTTGCAGTTACAAATTTTGCAAGTCGAAGACAGACAGGAAATAGCTACAGATGGAATGTTGTTTGTAAAAATTCCACCTTTACTAATGCTTAACTGAAAGGATGTGGCAACCTAGAAAGACAATTGCATGTGAGAAATGTGTAGAAACAGACTGACTAAATTTCTGTTTAGGAAATCAGCAAAGAAAAATGTAATCTGTAATTCTGAAAGAACTGGAAGAAATATTTAGTTCTGGTTTTGTCTGCTAAGTTTCTAGTAATCTTATGTTCTTAAAATTTATCAAAATCACAGAATCATAGCTGTGGTATATGATATGTTTTGGTTTACACATGGAAGAGTATAAAAATGTGAAAAGTTTTCAGAAGTTATACTGGAAAATAATTTTCTATTTGGAGAGGATAGTAAGGGGGCAATACTTAGTTGCAGTTATTACACAATTTCTGTGGTTCTCAGAAGAGCAAGGCAGGTGATCTCAATATGGGGAATGGCATCTATGCCTAAGAAATTAATGACAGTTTCTGGACACTTCCTTGAGTTAGGAATGTGCTGTGTGATTTAGCTAACTATGACAACCCAGCTATGAGAACCTAACTCTAAACAGTTCAGAAAGGGCTTTTTCACTTGTACACTGGTGTACCTAGTCCTGTTCTTCTGCAGCATGAACAAGAAAGAAAGCAACTGCCTGCAGTTGAAAAGCAATAGAGAAACCACAGGCAATTAACTGAATGTATTGCTTAGGCTCCAAATTAATCTTTCTTCTGCTATTTTTAATGAATATCCTGCCTGTCAATGTTTCTGTTCCCATTGTACGCTTGACCTAGGCCTGAGACAAGACCCTGGTTCTCTGCTGTTGCAGATTGGGACATGGGGCATACTCCTCAGACAGGACGTGGTGATCAACCAGTTTCTTAGGAGCTGGTGGTGGTGTTTGCTACACCCCTACCAAATAAGTTTTCTGAATCAATAACTGTCTCCCTGTGTACTGATGCGAAATCAAACGGAGTCGGTTCCATCATTATGGAGTGGAAGGAAAATGCTTCCAGTCAAGAATTCAGTTGCCGGCACTGAATTCAGCTGGAGATGGTTCTGTTAGTTGTTGCTTTCTAATTGAAATGGGTACCTGGATATCTGGATATCTGACTTAAAACAGAAATAAAGTTAAAAAGAAATTCCTATCTTCTTGACTATTTATTAAATAGGCAAGTGACAATTAGAGATTATAAACTCACAGCTGTTGCTGAAGTTTCTTGTATGAAAATCAATAGATTACTGTGACAGTGTGCTTCCACCACAATCTGGTGGTTCGGTCTTAGCTACAAGTTCAGGCTCAGATCTAAGTAGCAGTGTAAACCTAGCTACCTTGATCTATATGCTGGCAGCAGAGAGCTATCATAAGGTTATTAGAACAGAGTAATAAAAACCAATATTAAGATAGAATAGAGTAATTCATGCCTCTTCTATTTGGTGCTTTAGACTGCATAAAAACTGGTAGGAATTCACTCTAAAATCTTTCTAGATAAGTTTTTAAAAACCGATATGCTGCATTGCTTTGTATTCCCTTAAAGGGTTTAGTCTGCTATACTTGTGTAATTTTTATACTAGCTTTTCTTTGTAAGTATTATTTATATATAAATATATGTATTTTTATATATTATATAAATACAGTTTTCAATAACTGAGGGATTATAATGATTCTTTCTCAGTGTATAGTTAGAGAGAAGCTTTTTCCTTTCCTGGGCCCTTATTCAGTGGAGATGTTAGGGTCGATAGTAAACTAAACCATTCTCATTCTAGCATGCTCAAGCTTTCTATGCACAGTTTCTGTTCCTCCAGTAACAAGAGCTGGATCGTACTGCAGAACATGACTTGTTCAGACTTCATCTTTTCTTCACATTCCAATGGGTGTTTTTAAAGTCACCTTCACTGAGAAAGCAGTGGCACATCTCACAAAAAGTGACTGATTGTAACACAGGTATGGAAAAGCACATTCAGCCGATGTGGAGCTGAGTGTGGCCAGAAGTTCTGGAGCAGGATCAGGAGTGTTTGAATTAATTTCTGATGCTGAACTGGGCTGTGGTTTCCTCAAGTGGAAGTCTGTCTTCTTGCGCATGTTGAAGGAGCTTGTGCTTTAGCTATTCAGCATCAGCTCACAGCAATAAGAGTGGACATTCTCTAGTCCATGAAGCAGAATATAATACCATGCTAACCAATTTTTTTTTGGCAACTCATCTATTTGCTGCATAGCAGTGGATGCNAACAAGCCAACAGGGCTTTGAAATCTAGAGCAAGGATTGTGTTAGTCTACCCACATCCAGGCTTTGAAAGGGAATGATCCTGATAATACAAACAGAATTTCACAGCGATATATTGGTGTGCATAAAGTTAATCTGACTTTAATATAATTGAAAGTTCTGCTTTCTGTTTTTTATTAAGCTCTCTCATGACAGTGAACTGAGCAGTAAAGGAGAAGGTATCTGTATAAAGTCAGTGACAATTAATAGATGCTTACAGGCTTTTATCACCACAATTACACATGTACGTCAAATACGCTCAAATGCATGATTGAGTAATTATGGTCATGGAATATATAAATCAAATTACACTGTGAAGCAAAATAACCAATCCAGTGCACAGAGAAATACAGAACTGCACCTTATAAATGAATGCAAGTATACCACAAAGGATTAAAACTGAGACGGGGGGTGGTGAAGGGAAAAGAGCAAGGCTGAAATTTGGTAAGCTTTCATTTTTGTGGTTGGCTTTGCTATTTGCTTTCTTTTTGTCCCTGGGTATCTTTTTTCATCTTCACAGAGAAATGAAACACAACAAAAGAATTTACCAAGCCTTCCAACAGCCATCCAAATCAATGTCTATAAGGTGCTGCAGACATGTAAAGTACCCTTCGTGATAGTGTCTGTTCTGTGAGCAGAGATTTTGAATACTGTTTTTGAACTAGTCTTTACTTTCGGAAGAAAGAATCAGCAACAATTATAGGAAACAAAGATGCTGCTTTTAATTAAAGTATTTGAAGGTATCTTCTGTTGCCTAGAAACAAGCATTCAAAATTATAAGTAATCAAGTAAGAAATAGTTGTGTTTAGGTTTTTTGCAGTCCACTGGTAGCAATTCAGATAGGATTGGACACATTTTGAAAATCATTATCAGTCATAATAAATTATCACAGAATATTAAGTATGTAAGGGTGAGATGGCTAACAGGGCAAAGGTTTAAATTAGAGCTGTGAAAATTAAACCAGAGATGAGATATTTGTGATATTGCTTGTCTTTTTAGTAAAAAATCTTAAACTGAAAGAAGGAACCAGTAAATTTTACCAGATTAAGGTATCAAACAGCACTACAAATTTAAGCCTTCTAAACACATAACAATGGAAATAGATCGTAACAGTTAATTTCTTTTGGTAATAAGCATATTCGCTTAGAGCATTTAAGCTGAAAGCTAGTGATAAGTAATCATCCCTCAATATAAAGATAATTGGATTCTTCTTTGGAATTATTTCCTGTGCATTTGTTTAAGAGTTTGGTATCTTCTCTGCTTCTCATTAACATATCAAAGATTTCTAATACACAGTGTGGTATTAGAAAGATGAATTAACTTCTTATTGAACTTCTTGGGATATTTTCTGGACATACTGCTAGCTCAGATTTTATACTGATAGGTTTTGCTTATGGATTGGCATTCAGTTTTATTTCTCCTGACAGCTTTCTTCTGCATTAGTGCAGACAAGGCTAGTGTCAACAGTCAACCTGACGTGTGTATTCTACAGTANATAGTTAGAGAGAAGCTTTTTCCTTTCCTGGGCCCTTATTCAGTGGAGATGTTAGGGTCGATAGTAAACTAAACCATTCTCATTCTAGCATGCTCAAGCTTTCTATGCACAGTTTCTGTTCCTCCAGTAACAAGAGCTGGATCGTACTGCAGAACATGACTTGTTCAGACTTCATCTTTTCTTCACATTCCAATGGGTGTTTTTAAAGTCACCTTCACTGAGAAAGCAGTGGCACATCTCACAAAAAGTGACTGATTGTAACACAGGTATGGAAAAGCACATTCAGCCGATGTGGAGCTGAGTGTGGCCAGAAGTTCTGGAGCAGGATCAGGAGTGTTTGAATTAATTTCTGATGCTGAACTGGGCTGTGGTTTCCTCAAGTGGAAGTCTGTCTTCTTGCGCATGTTGAAGGAGCTTGTGCTTTAGCTATTCAGCATCAGCTCACAGCAATAAGAGTGGACATTCTCTAGTCCATGAAGCAGAATATAATACCATGCTAACCAATTTTTTTTTTGGCAACTCATCTATTTGCTGCATAGCAGTGGATGCTAAATAAAATATGTATAAAAATGCACGTATGTAAAATACATACAAAATACATGTACAGCCACCTTTAGAAAAATAACTTACACAGAAACCAGAATACTTTCTGATTACTATGTACACTTGCTTTAATTTGGCAGGACTAGACACAATTTATATGGATGTACATTAGACCAGGTTGTGGAACAAGCCAACAGGGCTTTGAAATCTAGAGCAAGGATTGTGTTAGTCTACCCACATCCAGGCTTTGAAAGGGAATGATCCTGATAATACAAACAGAATTTCACAGCGATATATTGGTGTGCATAAAGTTAATCTGACTTTAATATAATTGAAAGTTCTGCTTTCTGTTTTTTATTAAGCTCTCTCATGACAGTGAACTGAGCAGTAAAGGAGAAGGTATCTGTATAAAGTCAGTGACAATTAATAGATGCTTACAGGCTTTTATCACCACAATTACACATGTACGTCAAATACGCTCAAATGCATGATTGAGTAATTATGGTCATGGAATATATAAATCAAATTACACTGTGAAGCAAAATAACCAATCCAGTGCACAGAGAAATACAGAACTGCACCTTATAAATGAATGCAAGTATACCACAAAGGATTAAAACTGAGACGGGGGGTGGTGAAGGGAAAAGAGCAAGGCTGAAATTTGGTAAGCTTTCATTTTTGTGGTTGGCTTTGCTATTTGCTTTCTTTTTGTCCCTGGGTATCTTTTTTCATCTTCACAGAGAAATGAAACACAACAAAAGAATTTACCAAGCCTTCCAACAGCCATCCAAATCAATGTCTATAAGGTGCTGCAGACATGTAAAGTACCCTTCGTGATAGTGTCTGTTCTGTGAGCAGAGATTTTGAATACTGTTTTTGAACTAGTCTTTACTTTCGGAAGAAAGAATCAGCAACAATTATAGGAAACAAAGATGCTGCTTTTAATTAAAGTATTTGAAGGTATCTTCTGTTGCCTAGAAACAAGCATTCAAAATTATAAGTAATCAAGTAAGAAATAGTTGTGTTTAGGTTTTTTGCAGTCCACTGGTAGCAATTCAGATAGGATTGGACACATTTTGAAAATCATTATCAGTCATAATAAATTATCACAGAATATTAAGTATGTAAGGGTGAGATGGCTAACAGGGCAAAGGTTTAAATTAGAGCTGTGAAAATTAAACCAGAGATGAGATATTTGTGATATTGCTTGTCTTTTTAGTAAAAAATCTTAAACTGAAAGAAGGAACCAGTAAATTTTACCAGATTAAGGTATCAAACAGCACTACAAATTTAAGCCTTCTAAACACATAACAATGGAAATAGATCGTAACAGTTAATTTCTTTTGGTAATAAGCATATTCGCTTAGAGCATTTAAGCTGAAAGCTAGTGATAAGTAATCATCCCTCAATATAAAGATAATTGGATTCTTCTTTGGAATTATTTCCTGTGCATTTGTTTAAGAGTTTGGTATCTTCTCTGCTTCTCATTAACATATCAAAGATTTCTAATACACAGTGTGGTATTAGAAAGATGAATTAACTTCTTATTGAACTTCTTGGGATATTTTCTGGACATACTGCTAGCTCAGATTTTATACTGATAGGTTTTGCTTATGGATTGGCATTCAGTTTTATTTCTCCTGACAGCTTTCTTCTGCATTAGTGCAGACAAGGCTAGTGTCAACAGTCAACCTGACGTGTGTATTCTACAGTAAGTAATAGTCACTTAGCAGAAGAAAACATGTATTATCATTACAAAGTACCAGAGAAGAGAATATGAAGACACATTTCCTGGGAAGTCAGTGTGATCTTAACAGAGAGGGCAGCTGTAAGGAGGAAGTGATGGAGCATGATATGAAACCTGAGGACAACGAGTCATCTTGATTATCTGGCTGTCATCTGAGAGCTCTGAAGGAACAAACAGGGGAAGTGGCAGAGATCTACTAGGCTGCAGTCTGACACCTCCACTCCCT